>CAUYRT010074421.1:157-24328 GCA_963574885.1 Lepilemur ruficaudatus | reverse complement strand
TCAACGTTTACCCTGTGTTTACTGCTTCTCCTCCACTCACGTTCTAGCTTCATTTTGAGTCTTAGATGCCTTTCAAGAATTTCTTTTTTTTTTTTTTTTTAGACAGATTATCGCTCTGTTTCCTGGGCTAGAGTGCTGTGGCAAAAGCCTGGCTCACAGCAACCACAAACACCTGGGCTCAAGCGATCCTTCAGCCTCCCGAGTAGCTGGGACTACAGGCATGCGCCACCATGCCTGGCTAATTTTTCCTATATATTTTTAGTTGTCCAATTAAGTTCTTTCTATTTTTAGTAGAGACGGGGTCTCGCTCTTGCTCAGGCTGATCTTGAACTCCTGACCTTGAGCGATCCGCCCGCCTCAGCCTCCCAGAGTGCTAGGATTACAGGCTGAGCCACCGCGCCCGGCCCAGTAAGGTCTGTTTTTAATAGGAACAGGCTCAGAGCAGAATATGGCACAGCCTTTGGAAGAGAGGGCACCTCCCAGCGCACACAGAGCCTGAGAGCGTCGCACCCTGAGCCAGGGGTTGTGTCTCCGGGGCTGTGAGCTCTGGAGCTCAGTTCCCGCAGGGAGCCACCGTCTGCCTGTGGCTCTGTGATCTCGGGGAGCTGACTGGGTCCCCAAAGCCCAGCTGCAAAAAGCAGGCAGCTGCCATCCCTGCGTCTCAGATGATCTCAACACCCAGGGGAAGGAAAGTGTCTTTTCCCTCCACCCGGGGAAGAAAACAAAACCCCAAAAGAGAAGAACGCAAGGCAGGGTCAGGGCGTCCTTCCTGGGTGTATGCCCCGGTTTGGGAACAAAGGCAGGAGACTTTCCTGCTTCTGTTTTTCTCAAATGCCAAGGCGATGCGGGCTGGGGCATGCCATCCTGAGCACTCCAGATTTGCAGGGGAGGATGGCTGTAGGAGGCACAGGCCAGGGGCCGCCAGGACCCCTGAGAACTCAGCACTTGGATTCCTTTGACAGGGAGTGTGGACATTGACAAGCAGGGCAGTAGGAAACAGAGCCGGAAGCACCTTCCAGGTGGGGAGCGGACAGGGGCGCACCTGCCCCAGGTGACCGTGGCATACCTGTGGGTTGCCTTGAGGTGCCTCTTAAATGTGGTCCCTGCAGTTAGCCGGCTTCTTTGGACACAGAGGGAAATGCAGGGGAGATCTCAAGCCATCCCGGCAGGAGGGAGGAGAGGGGACCCAGCCTTTCACCCTGTGGGCCAAGTCCCCACCTCGCAGGGATCCCTGGGGGGTGAATCGGTCACAATCGTGAGCACCCGGTGGCTGGGATGACTGTGTCCCCCCAAATGATGGCTCCTGGAACACCCGAATGGAACCTTATTTATTTGGAAAGAGGGTCTTTGCAGATGCAACTAGTCAAGCTGAGGTTGCTAGGGGGAGCCCTTATCCAAGACGACAGTGTCCTCCTAAGAGACAGCAGAGGAGACACAGACGCAGAGGAGAAGCCACGTGGAGACGGAGGCAGAGACCGGAGTGACGCAGCCGGCCACAAGCCCAGGGACACCTGGAGCCCCCAGAAACCGGAAGAGGCAGGAAGGAGCCTCCCCTGGAGCCTCCACAGGACCCTGACACACCTGCATCTCACACTCCTGGGCTCCGCGGCTGGGGGAGGGTGAATGTCTCTTGTTTTAAGCCCCTGGGTTGTGTGGGTTTGCTCCGGCAGCCCTGGGAGACTCACACCTCCTTGTAGGATCTGCTCGGGGTCTGACGTCTGTTCTGAGCAACCCTCACGGTGGTGGTGGGCGCCCAGGAAGGGCTTGACCGGCTTCCAAATTCGGGCAGATCAGTGGCTGCAAGGATTGGGGCTTTATAGGAGCCGGGCAGAGCCGCCCTGGCGTCACCTTGGCGATCATTTTGGTCACCAAGTTCTGATCAGGAAGGAAAGAAGGACGGAAGGAGAAAGAGAAAAAGTGTGAGAAGAAAACCCCAAAATTCACAGATAGCTCCCTCCCAGTGGACCCGAGCGCCCGATCACTGCTGCTTCACTGTTGAAAACCGGGTGAAACCGACGATTTTATTCCAAGGTGTTTGTATCTGATTGACGCCTGGTTCTCTGTGTAATTGCAAAGGCTAGTCAAAGCCTCTCGTCCCGTGCAGAAACGCAGGGACGTGGGGAGTCGGAACGCAACGATACAGCTTGCGCGGTCCGTGGTTTTCCCGGGGAGCGAGCGCTTTGGCGTGGCCTCACTCCGCGACAGCCCTGTCCCCACCAGAATATCCAACACCGCTTGGGTGGTGCAAAGTCTCTGGGCGTTCCCAAGCTTGTTAAAGCAAATTACTGAGATTAATCAGCTGTTCTACCCACACACCTACGTATTTAGATTCGGAAGGAAATTCCTGGTGTTGAAATGATGCACCTGCCTATGTTCTGGCAGCCACGGTCGGCAAGTTGGTCCACCTCCAAAATTCCTGCAAGCGACCTGTTTTTCAGAAAGAGAGAGAGGTAGGAGAGGAGAGGGTTACAGAGGGAAAAACCTTTTCACACAAGACCGGGGGCTTCTCCGTGTCTGAATCCGTGAGATGCCGAGACGTTGGCCACAGCAGCCTGTGTCTTCCCAGATCCAGCCCTGTGCTTCAGCGTTGGGAGATAAAGTCTCTGTTAGGAATGAAACGTGACCTAAGACCCAGCATAGGCAAACACAGTAAAACAGGAGGTGATGTTTTTTTGTTTTTGGTAACAGGTGTATTGGGGTAAAATTAACACAGTGTACAATTCGTCCATTTGAAACATACTGTTTGGTGGTTATTAGTCTGTTCAGACAGTGGTGCACCCTCCACCTCTACCTAGTTCTAGAACATTCTCATCATCCCCAAAGGAGACCCCGTCCCCATCAACAGGGGCTCCCCAGCCCCCTCCGCCGCCACGGTGACCACGCAGCCAGGTCACCCCCGCCCCCGCTGCTCGGGAGGAAGCCGATGGTCCCAGCAGAGGAAGGGTTTAGCATCACAGGTTTTATACAAGGCCGTGGGAGGAAGCTCTGCAATCTGTCTCCCGCAGTGTTTGGGAGAAAGGATTTCCAAAGGCAGCTCACGGCGGCAGGGCTGAGGGCCGGGCAGTCGGGTGTGCCGATGGGCTGGGGTGAGCTCCCGGGGTCGGGAAGCAGAAACGTCTCCTTGTGCTAAGTCATTCCATCCGTGGACACCACTGCTCTGGCCTGGTCCACTGGCTGCTCCACTGAAATGCAGGATCTAGAGGAGACCTCAAACACTAGCTTCAGGGTCCCTGAGGGTGACGCTACCTACGGGAGCAACCAGGAAAGCTGAGAATCTTCCTGAACATCAGCTCTGTGGCTCCTGAGCTACAGGACAGCAAGCCGGGGCGCAGTGGCAGGTGACATGCATGTTTCAACCATGCAGAGCTCAGGCCCCGACCACAGCTCCCACTGTGTGACCCTTTATTCATTGTATGGAGGGCAGTTTCACAACCACAAGGCCACGTTCTGTGTCTGTGGATCTGCCTGTCGTGGACATTTCGTAGAAATGGAACCACATGTGGCCTTTCGTGTCCCACTCCTCCCCCTGGACATGGTGTCTTTGGGGTTGGTCCATGTCGTAGCAGGCGTCAGAGCCTGCTTCCTTTTCATGGCTGCGTAATATTCCACAAATGAATAGATCATGTTTGCCTCTCTGCAGAGAAAGATCTCAGAGGGCAGGGAAACACACTTTGGCCGTTTCTCTCCCAAGTCTGGAGTAGGAGCACTTAAGTCCCGACGTATCACACAATAGTGTCTTTAAATAACATTTTTAGAAAGTAAAATTGAGCTGCTGATGTTTTTCAAAATAATTGTGGGAATGTACACATCACGTAAGATTTTCCATCTTAGCTCTGCTGCACGGCACAGTTCAGTGGCATTAGCGTGTTCAGGTGGTCCTGCCGCCGATGCCAACACCCGTGTCCAGAGCTCCTGTTACTTTGCAAAACCGAAAACCTGTATTCGTTAAACAAACAGCTCCCCCCACCGTGCCTCTCCCCAGGCCCTGGCAAACACCGTTCTACTTTCTCTCTCTCAGTCTCTGTCTCTCTCTGTGTCTCTGTCTCTCTCTGTGTCTGTGTCTCTGTCTCTCTCTGTGTCTGTGTCTCTGTCTCTGTCTCTCTCTATCCCTGTCTTTCTGTTTCTGTCTCTCTCTGTGTCTCTCTCCCTGTCTCTGTCTTTCTTTCTGTTCCTGTCTCTCTGTCTCTGTCTCTGTGTCTCTGTCTATCTCTCTCCCTGTCTCTTTCCCTGTCTCTCTCTGTCTCTGTCTTTCTCTCTGTTTCTGTCTCTCTCTGTTTCTGTCTCTCTCTGTGTCTCTGTCTCTCTCTGTCTCTGTGTCTCTCTGTCTCTCTGTATCTGTCTCTCTCTGCGTCTGTCTCTCTCCATATCTCTGTCTCTCTCTATTTCTGTCTTTCTCTCTGTCTCTGTCTCTCTGTGTCTCTGTCTCTTTCTGTCTCTCTGTCTGTGTCTCTCTCTGTGTCTCTGTCTCTCTGTCTCTTTCTTTCTGTCCCTGACTCTCTCCCTGTCTCTCTGTCTCTGTCTTTCTCTGTCTCTGTCTTTCTGTCTGTCTCTTTCTCTGTGTCTTTGTCTCTGTCTCTCTCTGTGTCTCTGTCTCTATCTCTCTCCCTGTCTCTCTGTCTGTCTCTGTCTCTGTCTCTCTCTCTGTCTCTGTCTCTGTCTTTCCTCCGACAGTTTCTGCCACCAGAACTTCACTGGGCTGCAGGTTTCCCGGTACAATTTGCAATTTACACCTCCACCCCTTAAAATTTCCGAATGACTTCTTAACGTCCAGTAAAATCGACGGTGCTTTCTGAGCGACCACGGCAGGCAAAACACAGTCTGGCGACCCCACATTCTTTTCACGGAGGAGCTGACGTTCAAAGAGGGACATCGTGAAAGCCGCGAATCAGGTGGCGGTTTTCGGTGGGCTTGTCACCACCGGGAATGCTGATATCCGGTAGGCAGACAGCCCAGGGGGATGGGTAACTCCTAGACAGACAGGAGTGTTTCTAATGCTGTTGGGGGAATAGAATAAAAAGCAAAATCTCCTGGAAACCTAGAAGTCCTCCCCGAGAAGGTAGAAGAGAGGGAGAAAAGAATTTTTTTTTTTTGAGACAGAGTCTCGTTTTGTTTCCTAGGCTAGAGTGAGTGTCATGGCATCAGCCTAGCTCACAGCAACCTTAAACTTCTGAGCTCAAGCGATCCTCCTGCCTCAGCCTCCCGAGTAGCTGGGACTACAGGCATGCGCCACCATGCCTGGCTAATTTTTTCTATGTTTTTAGTTGGCCAATTAATTTCTTTCTATTTTCAGTAGAGACGGGTTTCGCTCTTGCTCAGGCTGGTCTCAAACTCCTGACCTTGAGCGATCCGCCCGCCTCGGCCTCCCAGAGTGCTGGGATTACAGGCGTGAGCCACCTCACCCAGCTTAGAGAAAAGAATTTTATTGCCAAATGCATGTAGGGAAGGGAAAAGCAGCTTCCCTCCACCCCTCTGGGTCCTCTGGCTGGACTACAGATTAAATGGACGTTAAACAGATTAACAGGAGAAAACCCGGTTTAATTTTGTGCACGTAGGTGAGATTCCCACAGACACGTGACCCTCAAAGAAGGACAGGTGATGGAAGCTTCTATAACATTCTGAGCTACAGAAAAGAATAGAAAAGAAATAGCTTTTGGGGGGCTGGGGGTGCACACAGGTTCCAGAAGGGACAGGGGCGGACTTATATGGTGACTAAAGGTTGCCTCTCTCTGCAGATGAACAGTGTCTCAGGAAACAAAAGTCGTCTTCTTCTGATACAGATAATTTCACCGATGTCGATTTCCTTTGTAGATATAAATTTCTTTTAGAAAAGGACAGCTTCTCAGAGCTACTCCTGTGCCTACAGTTTCTCAGAATAGCCGGCTCAAAGTACGTCAAAAAGGTCTATCACGGGGGTGGCGTAGGCTGTTCTCCGGCCACCGTGTCTGGGGTGCCGTACGCTGGTGCTACGTGGTAATATTTTGGGGGTGATACGTCCTGAGCTTCCAGGGAGCGTCACAGCAGGATGGGGTACGCGTCACGGGTGCCTGGATAAGGAGATCTCAGAGACAGAGAGGAATCTCTCCCTTTTGGAGAGCTGAGCAGACACAACCCACCCACCCCGTTCGTGGGTTCAGGATAAACACTAACGAGTCCTTACGTAAAAGGAACCGTCAACCCGTTGTCCCACGTAGCTCATCCTACATCGCCCTGGTAATTGCAGCCACAATCCGTGGGAACTGGTTAACATTCTCCAAATGGAAAAATAAACTTCCGCCTTCATGAAGGGAGGCAGGTTCACAACTCAGAGCCCGGGACCAATTTAAGTGAGGTCTCATCCCCAGAAACTGGGAGGTGGGGTCCCGTTTCCTTGAATGTGCCCGGTAGGTCCTCAGTTCCCAGAGAAAGACACTGCAGGGTTCTTCATCCGGCAAAGGGTTTTTAACCGTTGAAAGGATTTACAGACATTTCTAAGTGATGGAGAAAAAAACCTTACAATTACGAGTTTTCTAAAATAAATCCTCTAAGAGAACGGAGGGAAAAATGCTTTCCCTTGTTTTTAACTGGGCAATTTAAGCCTCTTACTGTGAATTTTGATTTTCCAGGCATGGGGCAGGGGTGAGGACAAGGTGGGTGAGTACACATGCCCCTTGCGTATCCTGGATGGCACCTAGAGCCATGCATGTGACTTGATAATCTTGAACTCTCTTTGGGGTCTGATTGTGAGAAAGGTCCCCTGCTGGATCAAGACCGTGCCACCTAAAAATGTTTTATAGGCTTGGTGGGAAGCCCTGCAAACCTTTGCTCCCATCCTCCCCCAATGGTGCGGCTGAGGACCCCAATGACACTCCTCAACTCCTCACCTGTGCCACGCCACGTGGCCATCAGTGGCTCCTTGCCTACACCACATCATGTGGCCATCAGTGGCTCCTCACCTATGCCACGCCATACAGCCATCAGTGGCTCCTCACCTATGCCATGCCATTTAGCCATCAGTGGCTCCTCACCTATGCCATGCCCTGTGACCATCAGTGGCTCCTCGCCTATGCCACGTCATGTGGCCATCAGTGGCTCCTCACCTATGCCACGCCATACAGCCATCAGTGGCTCCTCACCTATGCCATGCCATATAGCCATCAGTGGCTCCTCACCTATGCCATGCCCTGTGGCCATCAGTGTCTCCTCACCCATGCCACATCACGTGGCCATCAGTGGCTCCTCACCTATACCATGCCATACAGCCATCAGTGGCTCCTCACCTATGCCATGCCATACAGCCATCAGTGGTTCCTCACCTATGCCATGCCCTGTGGCCATCAGTGGCTCCTTGCCTACGCCACGTCACGTGGCCATCAGTGTCTCCTCACCTATGCCACACCCTGTGGCCATAAGTGGCTTCTCACCTTATGCCATGCCACATGGCCATCAGTGGATCAACAGTAACGGCTGAGTCCATCCTGGGCAGTTAGCAAAGCAGAAACAAGGACCCAAGCCACTTCCTTTTCTTTCTCTTTTTAAAGTCTGAGTGACTTGCCTCCTGCCCCAGCTGCTGACTCATTGTGGTGGGAGAGACATTTAACCACAAGAATACTTCTGCTTTCGTGCTGGAACACACGGGTGTCATGCTTTATCGATGAGACGTTCTCTGACATTTTCCACAGATATGACATGATGCTCGCTGAGCTGTAAACCTCCCTCCTCTTCCAGAGCCTGGTGGGCGTCCACAATAAGGGATGTGTACGAGTAAGTTCCTCTTCGAAAGGCCAGAACTTTCCAGACTCTAGGATCCTCTCGGTGATAGCTCCACTGTCTACGTCACAGAGCTGTGGCTCAGGCTTAATGAAGTCCGTGTTGTGGTCAGTTACGCTGTGAATGAGAGCCGGCACAGAGCAGGAGTGTTCGGTGCACCCCAGGCCCCTAGAGGGACTTTCTTGTTAAGAATTCAAAGAATATTTACAACCCCATTGCAACCCTCAGATTCCAGAAGTTGTCATAGACCCAGAGTCCCATAAGGACTTCCCGACCAAAGAGTCCGATGCGTTCTTGTTTTCCCCGTTTCTTCCCCTTTCTGCTTGTCCTTCCTGAACATTTTCCCCCATGCTCGGAGCAGGGCTAGGTGTGGGGGATGTTGCCTGGATTGCAAAATGAAGATTAGAGCAAGGACACTACTGGTGAAGATTGCAGAGAAGACGCAGGGGGCTCCCAAATGGTTGCAATCAGCTCGTCAAAATGTAGGGTATCAAGAGACTGAACATACAGAAAAACAGCTATAAAAATAATAAAACCACCTGCAGTGACCAGCTCATCATCTGCAGTGGCCAGCCCAGGAGACCTGCTCATCATCTGCAGCAACCAGCTCAGGAGACCTGCCCATCATCTGCAGTGACCAGCCCAGGAGACATGCCCGTCATCTGCAGTGACCAGACCAGGAGACTGGCCCATCATGTGCAGTGATCAGCCCAGGAGACCTGCCCATCATCTGCAGCGACCAGCTCAGGAGACCTGCCCATCATGTGCAGTGACCAGCCCAGGAGACATGCCCGTCATCTGCAGTGACCAGACCAGGAGACCTGCCCATCATCTGCAGTGACCAGCCCAGGAGACCAGCCTACTATAGCTCAGGTTGCTGTCTCCAGTGATAACTGAGGAAGCCAAATAACAACATCTGGGATGATCAGTCCAACAGGCCAGGACTTGACCAACTAACTGACACCTTCTCTAATTTTTATCCCTACTTCCAACAAGAGACCAGCCAGGGAAAGCCAAATATTCCCCCTAACCAATCCCACAGGACACCCCATTTCTAGGGAGCCACTTCCAGCTTCTCTACCTCAATAGCTCACTCTGGGCACATCTGAACCTTCCTTTCTTCAACTATGAATGTTCCTTACCCTTCTGTCTGCCTTTGAGTCTCCGCCAAATGCCAGTGACAGTGGCCAAGGCCCTTGGTAGAGCAACTGCTGACTGGGTGTCCTCTGCTTGTTCCCATCTGGGTGGTCTCTGCTTGTGTCCATGGTAGAGATGGTCTTTGGTCTGGTGAACACAAAGGGAAAAGGGGTATTGCCTGGAGGTCTTGGGAAAGGCTTTGGTGGAACATGAGGTGGGTTTTGGAAAATGGGTTAAATTTTTTTTTTCTCTCTCTCTTTTAAATTTCAGAATATTATGGGGGTACAAATGTTTTGGTTACATAAATTGCTTTTGTACAGTTTGAGTCAAAGTTGTGAGTGTGCCCATCCCCCAGACAGTGTGCATTGTACCCGTTAGGTGTGAATTTCCCCATCCCCTCCGCCCTCCACCACCTGCTTGGTTTCTGAGCAATGTTATTTCCATACGTGCACTTAAGTGTTGATTGATTAGTTCCAGTTTGATGGTGGGTCCGTGTGGTGCTTGTTTTTCCATTCTTGGGATACTTCACTTAGTAGAATGGGCTCCAGCTCCATCCAGGATAACACAAGAGGTGCCAGATCACTGTTTTTTTTTTGTGGCTGAGTAGAACTTCATGGTGTACATAGACCACATTTTATTAATCCACTCATGGATTGAAAATGGGTTAAATATAGATGGCTGAGGAGCCACGATGGGGAAACATGATTAATCCTGAACTAGGAGATACGGTGTGACCCCATAAATACTCTGAGGCTAAGACATCCAGCCCCGAGAACTTCCCCAAAAGCAGAGCAAACAGAACTGGGGACAGGGTGTGCATTTTTCTACTGCTTCTATGGGACTCCACACTTGATTCATAAGTTCTTTGCCTAGGCCTGTGTCCAGAAGAGATTTTCCTACGTTTTCTTCTAGAATTGTTATGGTTTCATGCCTTACATTTAATAAAGTCTTTAATCCGCCGTGAGTTCATTTTTGTGTATGGTGAGGAATAGGGGTCTTGTAGATGATGTAGCTGCTATATATTTTATCACATTATATTATATATCCTATCATATAATAGTATTTATTCATTAACTTATTTGTATTAACGTTAGTCACCATTACATCAGTATATTATATCAACGCTGTATTTATATTACATTTGCGGTTTCCTATTTTGTTCTATGGATCACAAGCTACCACCATTGCTATTTTGTTGATACTCGGAGTTGGCCGCTAGACTTGGATGACGCAAGCTGACTCTTGCTTATTTTCAACGTGTCTCCATCATTATTTGAGCACCCCCTTACTCTTGGATAGAAAAAGATGTCACGGGCTCACTTTGAACTTCTCCGGGCCAGCCCTGGATTGGCCATTCCAGCCAGAGTTTCCAATCCCTTTTCACGAAGTGTGTTTAGAAATAACTATGTGAATAATGTGTGCTTACTCCTCCTGGGATGCTCTTAATGGCCAGAATTAGAAATTGTACATATGTGTATGTATATATGTGTGTGTGTCTGTTTTTACCTATACATCCATCTATCTCATCTCTGTCTCCCTAGCTCTCCACCCACCCATCCACCCATCCATCTATCCATCTATCCATGTATCTATCTATCTATCCATCCGTCCGTCCGTCCATCCATCCATCCATCCATCCACCCACCCATCCACCCATCCATCCATCTATCTATCTATCTATCTATCTATCTATCTATCTATCTATCTATCTATCTATCTATCTATCTATTCATCCATCCATCCATCCACCCATCCATCCATCTATCTATCCACCCATCCATCTATCTATCTATCTATCTATCTATCTATCTATCTATCTATCTATCTATCTACCTATCTATCTATCTATCTATCTATTCATCCATCCATCCATCCACCCATCCATCTATCTATCTATCTATCTATTCATCCATCCATCCATCCATCCATCCATCCATCTATATATCTGTCTATCCTGGGAAGCAAAGACGGAGGGGCTCCCTTGTCCTTCAAAGGTTCCTCCGGGCACAACCGTGGTGTTCTGGGGAACACGGTGACGTGGGTGGATGGACACAGTGCCCTGCGTCCCTTTATGTGCCCACAGAAGACGGTGTCACTGGGCACCCGGCTGGCGCTCACCTCTGTGCGTTGCACTAAATGACGATCTTTTGCAAACACGACAAGCAAGTCAGCTGCGATTGCACTGCTGATTTACCACCTCTCAGGGAAATTCAGTTTTCTGAACACCCTCGATGTATCCTGCAGCTCTCTCTGCAGTAATTACTGGCTAACTTGTTTGTAAAAGCCTTGCTTTTCTCTACGCCTCTAAATCACTCCTCCCTCATTCTTATGACAAGAGCGCTGACCTCCCTCTGTAAACCTCACACTCTTTTCAACGTTGCCTCCACACGGACGCTCTTGTCTCTCTTTGCCCAGGAGAAGCTCTGCGGCTTCGGATCATCTGCTTCAACTTCGAGACGGTGCGGGTGACGTGGAACGTGACTGAGCACTGCGGGACGAACCTCACTTTCCTCTACACGTAAGTGGCCTCGGCACGGGGACCCGACGCCCCGTCGCTCGGAACGTTCTCCTTCCAGGAGATGGGGATTGGGAGTGGCTGGAAAACCAAGGTGTGAAGAAGTCAGACGGGCCGGGCGCGGTGGCTCACACCTGCGATCCCAGCACTCCGGGAGGCCGAGGTGGGAGGATCGCTCGAGGTCAGGAGTTCGAAACCAGCCTTAGCAAGAGCGAGACCCCATCTCTACTAAAATCAGAAAGAAATTAATTGGACAACTAAAAATATACATAGAAAAAATTAGCCGGGCAATGGTGGCGCATGCCTGTAGTCCCAGCTACTTGGGAGGCTGAGGCAGGAGGATCGCTCGAGCCCAGGACTTTGAGGTTGCTGTGAGCTAGGCTGATGCCACGGCACTCTAGCCCGGGTGACAGAGTGAGACTCTGTCTCAGAAAAAAGAAAAAAAAGTCAGAAGGCGTGAGTGTGAATGTGTGTGTTCTACTTGGCACTCAGACCTCACCACGACCACAACCAGGGTTCCCCAGACCTTCTCACCCCCGTGAGAGGTGCCTCACTTGCCCTCAAGATCACCTGGGTTCTCACCAGGGCTGTTGACCCGGAGCCGTCTGCAACGTGGCAGGAGCAACATTTTCACACCACATTACAAAGGGCCACCATCCAAACACGTGTGTCTGCCCAACGTGGGCTTACTTTCCTTGCCTTCCCCGCCCAACGACATGTGGGAGTGAGGGTTTTTCCGGAGAGTTTCCTCCAAATTCTGTAAACCGGAGGTGTGTCATGTGTGGTCGATGCTTCAGTTTGATAGCACGGGGGATAAACTGAAAACAGGACAGCACAAAGCAATTTCAAAATGAATTTATTTGGAAAATAAGACCCACAGGAAAAAAAAAAAAAAAAAAAAAGAAAGTGCTGTATTTTCCAGGCGGTCACACACGTGAGTCACTTGAGCTCTTGCAAATCTCAGATTTTTCTGTTGCAACGGGGACGATTCTTGGCCAGTCTCTGCTTGGATGTGAGGGTCTCCGGCCGGTGCTGAGCTTCTTAGTATTGCAAAGACGCAACAGAGGGACGGATGATCTTGGCGGGTCCCTGTTCAAGGTGCTTCCTGCCCCCAAATCAGTGGTTTGGTTACTCTGAAGGAAAAACCATACCTGTATTAGATTGCTAAAGCTGCCATGTCAAAGTGCCACAGAGTAGGCAGCTTAGATCCACAGGTACTTATTCTCCTAGTCCTGGAGCCCAGGAGTGTGAGACGCAGGTGTCTCGGGGCCGTGCTCCCTCCGCAGTCTCCAGGGGAGGCTCCTTCCTGCCTCTTCCGGCTCCTGGGGGCTCCAGGCATCCCTGGGCTTGTGGCCGCTACGTCACTCCAGTCCCTGCCTCCGTCTCCACGTGGCTTCTCCTCTGCGTCTGTGTCTCCTCTGCTGTGTCTTTTAAAGACACCTGTCACTGGGTTTAGGGCCCTCCTTAATCCAGGACGGTCTCATCTTGAGATCCTTCACTTAATAACATCTGCAAAGACCCTGTTTGCAAATAAAGTCTCATCTGGAATTGGGACGTGGACGTGGCTTTTGGAGGGCCACCATTCAACCCACTGCAGGAGACATTTGCAAGAGGGGATGCTTTTCTGTTAGGACACGTCTCGCTGTGGTGGTCGTAAGGAAGGACCCTTGAAGCCAGTGAGGAGAGAGCTGGACCTGAGTCCGTGGCCAAGACGTGGGGGGAAGGAATGGCCGTCAGATACATCAAGATGCCATTGCAGAAGCTGCCCTGAGGCTGACGGTCATGTTTTACACCCCAGGTTCAGCAGCGGGGAGGCGTACGGCCAATGCGCCAACTACATTCTTGAGCACGGTCTCACCGCCGGCTGCGTCCTGGATGCGAGAGATGAAATTCTGTACTTTTCCATCAGAAATGGAACACAGCCTCTTCTCACGGAGAGCCAGTGGATCAGCTACTACCGTAAGTGCGAAGGCGCAAGCTCATTCCCTGAGGGCCATGGAAGCCCGGGGCCCCTTCTCTGGCCCCAACTCCGAAGAGTCTGGCTCTGTAGCCCAGGCTGGGTGCAGTGGCGTCATCATAGCTCGCTGCAGCCTCCAACTCCTGGGCTCAAGTGATCCTCCTGCCTCAGCCTCCTGAGTAGCTGGGACTACAGGTGCACACCACCACACCCGGCTTATTTTTCTTATTTTGTTGTAGAGATGGGGTCTTGCTATGTTTCCCAGGCTGGTTTCCAACTCCTGACCTCAAGTGATCCTCCTGCCTCAACCTTCCAAAGTGCTGAGATTATAGGCATGAGCCCCCATGCCCGGTTAATTTTTCTTAATGTTTTGTAGAGACGGGGTCTCACTATGTTGCCCAGGCTGGTCTTGAACTACTGGCCTCAGGTGATCCTCCCGCCTTGGCCTCCCAAATTGCTGGGATTACAGGTGTGACCCTCCACACCCTCAAATGCATTTTAACCATGGGGTGTTCTAAGCAAATCTGCCTGAGAGGTTTGCTTTCCTGATACAACAGTGATCTCACCTTAACTCAGCACGTCAGTAATGATCCTATTTTTATCTTTTAAATTTTTTATGTATTTTCAATAAAATTTACAGTAGAGCAGTTTTAAGTTCACAGCAAAATGGAGTAGAAATCCCAGAGAGCTCTCATATACCCACACAGTATTTTTATTATGCAATATTTCAAACAGACAGGGAACAGAAAATAATATAACACAGTAAGTGCACACAGACATGTGTGTGTGTATATATATATATAAGCACTAAAATAAAATGATTGCATTTTCCTAGCCTCAGAGAAAGCTACCCTTAAAACTTTGCTAAAGGGTAAAGTTTTATGGATCTTTTTAGGATCTTGTTGTGTTTCTAGAACCATGCATATTTTACAAATTGATATTGGACTCTATATAGTATCACTGGACATTTTTTTAGTGAAGAGTCACTATTTTCCATGCCAGTGGTTTTTTTTTTTTCGTTTCAATATCCGTATTTCTCCAATTGTCCTAAAGCTTTTTTGGGGTCCCCCAGAATATCCAACCCAGTACAGTATCAGAATTTATATCGACATGTTTCTCAAAGTCTCTAGCGAATACATTTTCACCAACAGGTGCGCCAAACTGATCCTATTTTTAAATACGGTCACATTGTGTTAGAGTTTTAACACACGCCGTTTTTTTAAGGGGGCCACAGTTCACCCCGTGGCAGATACAGAGACTTTCCGCGCAGTTTCAGAGAGTTCCGTCCGTGGCTCACCTACCTGTCCTCACGGACCCCCGGAACAGTCCTCCCGCCTCCGCTCCTGCTCGGGGAGCGGTGAGGACGCCCAGACCCCACATCCCGCGAGGTACAAAGAAAGGTGGGCGGTGACCGCTCTGCCGTGTCCCCTTCTCAGTGAAGCCCGGCTCCCCGGGGCACCTAAGCTTCCTGTGGCGGCAGGAGGCGGTCACGGTCACCTGCCCCGACCTGGGCTACGGCGGGCTCCTGTATGAGGTCCAGCACCGCAGCACCTACGACTCCGCCTGGCAGGTGAGTCGGCCGGCGGTGGCGGCGGCTCGGGGCCACCGGGAGTGAGTGTCCCCAGGATGTGACGGTGGCGGGTGGTGCTTCCCGGGACTCCTTCCTCTCTGTGTCTGCCTTCCTGTACTTTATCCCACCCTCTCCTCTCTCTCTGTCTCTCTCTTAAGTATCGTTCTACCTACACACACACACACACACACACACATACACACACAGAGGGATGTACCCTACAACCACGTGTGGCCATCGACGGGCTGTGTACACGACAATACTCCCCTGTGGTTATACTGGGGTTAGGCTTAGGGTTAGGGTTAGGGATTAGGGTTAGGGGTTAAGGTTAGGGTTGCGGTTAACGGTTAGGGGTTAGGGTTAGGGTTAGGGGGTGTGAGGCACCCTTCAGAATCTTCCATACCTTATTTTCACTGTGCCTTCTCTGTGTTCAGACACACGAGTACGTGCCTTTGTGTTACAGCTGTGTCTATGGTGTCCAACACGGCCACACGCTACGCAGGCTTGTGGCCCACGAGCAGCAAAATCACCTAATTACGCATTTCTCAGAATAGTTCCCTGCTGTCACGTGGCACGTGACTGTGTCTCCTTGTATGTGTGTGTATATAAGTGTCTATGTAAATACAGGTATCCCATTGACACGTACATACACTCATTTACTATGTCTAGGTATCTATGTGTCTATGCAGATGGATCTGTAGGTGTAGAAAGTATGTCTGTCCATATCTGTAATGGTGCATATAAAATATATACATATCTGCAGATACGTAAAAGATACCTCTATATAGACATACATTCTATATGCATTTATATATGTATCTATATATACAGATATATATGCATATATAAAATATATAAATATGCACAGATATGTAAAAGATACCTCTGTATAGATATACATTGTATGTACATTTGTATATGTATCTATATATACAGATATATACACATATATAAAATATATAAATATGCACAGATATGTAAAAGATACCTCTGTATAGATATACATTGTATGTACATTTATATATGTATCTATATATACAGATATATACACATATATAAAATATATAAATATGCACAGATATGTAAAAGATACCTCTGTATAGATATACATTGTATATACATGTATATATGTATCTATATATCTGTCCATATCTATACAGATATATAAAATATATAAATACGTACAGATATGTAAAAGATACCTCTGTATAGCTATACATTGTATATAAATGTATATACATATCTGTATATACATCTATATCTGTAGAGATATATGTAAAATATATAAATATCTACAGATACGTAAAAGGTACCTCTATATAGACATGCATTCCATATCTCTCTGTATGTCTATACCTATATTCTACATCTGTGTGTTAGGCATCTATACCCACACTCCAAATCTATATATTTATACATAGATAGAGGTATCTGTACGTACATCGTGAATCCATGTAGATGTGGGTAACTGTATCTATCTTGATAAATACATTATCGTAACATACGCACAGACAGACGATAAAGGGATACAGGTGTGTAACACACCCACGCGTGCAGTGGGATATCCGTGTATTTACGTCTCTGGCTGCCGGCGATTCCCGGCGCCCTGGGCTGTGGATGTGAGACCCTGTCCCCATCTTTCTCTCCCCCGTGCGTGTCTGCGTCCTGTCCTGGCCTCCTCGTCCCGTACGACCTGTCTCCGCCTCGCTGAGCCGGTTAGCATCGTCGTTTTTGGCGCAGAGACCTGGGCAGACGGAGGAGGTTCTGCAAATGCTTGAATTTAGGAAACTTCAGCCAGTTTCTCACGGTCTAAGGTGCAAAGTCTACACGAAGTCACTCATCACCGTATGTGTGCATGCGTGTGCATGTGTGTGCATATGTATGCATGCATGTGCATGCGTGTGCATGCGTGTGCATGTGTGTGTGTCTCCCCAGTCCAAGGAGGAGGAAACCTGCAATGTCACCATCGACGGCCTGGACGCTGAGAAATGTTACTGCTTCCGGGCCAGAGTGAAAACCATGGAGGCCACTTACGGCCCCGACGCCTACCCCGGCGACTGGTCGGAGGGGACCTGCTGGCATGGAGGCCAGCCCCGGGGTAAGGCTAGTCACACGGTCGCGGGGTGGCGTCCTGGCTCTAGGGCACGGTGGGGTGCGGTCGTGCCTGAGAACTCCAAAGACTTCCCGTGATCCGTGGTGGGGGCGTCTCTCCCAGAACGCGGGCTGCCCGATGCCAAGAGGGCTGGGCGGAGTGTGAGACGCAGGTGTCCCGGGACCGCGCTCCCTCCGCAGGCTCCAGGGGAGGCTCCTTCCCGCCTCTCCCAGCTCCTGGGGGCTCCAGGCGTCCCTGGGCTTGTGGCCGCTGCGTCCTGCCAGTCTCTGCCTCCGTCTCCACGTGGCTTCTCCTCTGCGTCTGTGTCTCCTCTGCTGTCTCTTAGGAGGAGGACACCTGCCAGTGGGTTTAGGGACCTCCCTCATCCAGGATGACCTCAGTTTCACTTGCAACTAAATCATATTTGCAAAGACTCTATTTCCAAATAAGTTTCCATCACAGGTTCCAGATATTAAGACCTCAATATATCTCTTTTTTTTGGTGGGGAGGAAGCCATCCAATGTGCAAAGCCACCAATAACAAAAAGCCAGCCCCCATATTCCCTAAAGACCCCCGGCAACGTGGAGCTCCCAAGGTCCCGGTGTGTGTTGAACCCCCCCTTACCCCCTGGGGATAGCCGGAGGATGCATTTCCATCCAGAGATGCTGCCTCTGTTTCTAGAATATTTCTCACGTCAATGCACTCGGGCGGGGCAAAGGCAATATATGTAACCTAAACATTTGCACCCCCGTAATACGCCGAAATAAAAAAAAAATAAAAACAAAAAAAGGTTTGCTGACACAGATATTCACAAAGTAAAGAAAAGCAGGTGTGGGGTCTAACACCATGTAGAAAACTTACAGTTTCATTCTATTCTGTTTCAGATTCATGCCCGGACCGGCCTGTCCACCCCAAATTCCCCAGATTCATTTTAATCTGCAGCCTGGTCACCCTCCTGGCCCTGTGTCTTCTCCTCCTGTCTCTGTGGAAGCTCAGGAGGTAAGGCCACGTCCCGCGGCCACGCCACACACGCGTGGGCTGCGGTGGGTCTCTGAAGTGGGGAAAAACCGAGTCTCCCCATGTGGCCACTTCTCTGAGCCTTCATCCGCACAGACACCGTCCACTTTGCCAGCCACACCCTGCACGAAAGTTGAGAAGGATCTGTATGAAAGGTGCAGAGATGCCCGGAGTATTCCCTAGAAAAGGTTCTTCTGCACACAGGAGAATCCATGCCTGCTAAGTTCCCATGGAAACCCATCTTGCGTCCCAGGAAGACACCTGTGTCAGTCTAACATCATTGGATCAACAGGTGCATGAAACAAACACCTTTTCACTTTGACCAAGACCCATTAAACTATGCGACGTGGCCGGGGCAGAGAGAACAATTACCCAAGATTTACTACTGTCTTTGTTAGACCTACACCTGGGTTTTTAGCTTGATGAATCCACTTATAGGTGTAGCAAAAAAAATATAATATTCTCTGAGATGGCAGATGGCTTTTCAAACCTAGTTTCTTTCTTTCTTTTTATTTTTTTTTTTGAGACAGCGTCTCACTCTATAGCCCGGGCTAGAGTGCCGTGGCGTCAGCCTCGCTCACGGCAACCTCCAACTCCTGGGCTCAAGTGATTCTCCTGCCTCAGCCTCCCGAGTAGCTGGGACTGCAGGCATCCGTCACCCTGCCTGGCTAATTTTTTCTATTTTTAGTTATTTGGCTAATTTCTTTCTATTTATAGTAGAGACGGGGTCTCGCTCTTACCCAGGCTGGTCTCTAACTCCTGAGCTCAAGCGATCCTCCCGCCTCAGCCTCCCAGGGTGCTGGAATTACAGGCGTGAGCCACCGCGCCGGAACAAACGTAGTTTCTTTTGTTAACCTCCCACATGACAATTTAACCACCACAAATTCAATCTTCATGGAAACTTATTTTCACCTGGGCATTTGATGTCCGGAGGTGCTGGGTACCACTTCTGTAGCTCAGGATGAGGTTTCCGTAGCAACGGCTGGAGTGAGGCGGAGAGAAACCCGGACCTCCCGTCTGCAGCAGCCACGGGGGTCTGAGTTGCGCCGAGTTAGGCAACGTCATAGTTTGATAGGTCACAGGGATGTTTCATTTCATCACCTCTCAATCTAGGCTGGTGCCTTAAACCACCTCAAATGCGTGTCCCCGACGGAGGGGGTCGTCTTGGGGAGGGAAGGAAGGGCCAGGCACAGGGGCACGTCTGGGACCTATTTATGAGTCGGTACCATGCAGATGACTCGGCTCTGAGCTGTCACCCCACATACCCCTGGAGGTGTGTGGACCCCAAGCTGCTTGGGGGTGGAGGACACAGGCCTTGAGTCCAAGACCCCTGTTCCGTCCTGGTGCTGCTCCCTGAGGTGGCCGTCGCAGCCATCCCTGGTCCCTGGCGGGGATCTCTGCCTTGCCGAGGGTCCACAGCCCTGCTCCGGGGGCTGCAGCCCACCCGACCCGCCCGTCCTCGTGTCTTGCAGAGTGAGGAAGATGCTCATACCCACCGTGCCGGACCCCAAGTCCTCCTTCTCCGGGCTCTTTGAGCATCACCAAGGAAACTTCCAGGTAACGCCCTCTCCCATGCCTCTTGCACCAAACAGGGGCACCTGTCACGACCTCATGTCCCCCCGCCCCCCACGGGGAACATTCTGAAAAACAGAGCATGCCCTGGCTGCTGCCTCCTTAGATGTCTGTGAGCTTTGCTTTTATACGAAGGGAGCAGCTCACGGTTTTGTCTCTTGGTCAGAGACTGAAGCCACAGGGTGTCAATGCATTGCCGGGGCTTCTCCTTAAGTCAGCCCTGGAGATCGGACCCCCCCGCCCCACGCCTCGGGGTTTGCCGGCTAATCAGCCGCTCATCTGCCCAGGAAGTCGTGTTGTTGGTATGTTTCCTCTGCAGGGCTGAGAACGGACCGCCCCCTTCCGTGTTCCCAGCGTTGATGGTTTTTTCATTCACGTAGCGAGACTTTGCAGAGAGGCCTGAGCGTGTGCCGGGGCGGACGGGGTGGGGGAAGGGGGCTGGCGCACAGCCCCAGAAGCCCAGCAGGGCAGGGAGACCCCGGGGTGGCTCTCACACCGCAATGTCACTCAAGTCCTGTGACTTTCCTGGGGCTCCCGTCACAAACGACCACAAACCGGGTGGCTTAAAACAACAGAGATTCATCCTCTCCCGGTCCCGGAGCCCGGGAGTGTGAGACGCGGGTGTCTCGGGGCCGCGCTCCCTCCACAGGCTCCAGGGGAGGCTCCTTCCTGCCTCTCCCAGCTCCTGGGGGCTCCAGGCGTCCCTGGACTTGTGGCCGCTGCGTCCCTCCAGTCTCTATGTGGCTTCTCCTCTGCGTCTGTGTCTCCTCTGCTGTCTCTTAGAAAGAGGACACCTGTCACTGGGTTCAGGGCCCATCCTAATCCACGATGGTCTCATCTCGAGATCCTTCACTTAACTCCATCTGCAAAGACCCCTTTTCCCAAATAAGTTCAGGGACGGGGAAAAGGAAAAAACAGACAAACAAAATAAAACCTCTTTCCCTACCTTCTTAGGTTCAGTGACTGGGGCCTGCTAATTAAATGGACAAAAGACAGATTAACAGGAGAAAAGGTTTATTTTGTTTGCCCTCACATAAAAAAAAAGTGAAATTCCAGACAGATGGTTGGGCCTCAGAGATCATTTTAACAGTGAAGGGCAGGGAAGTGTGAAGAGGAGGCCAGGCAAAGGAGCAGGGTGTTTGCGCTTGGGAAGAGAGTAAGTTTTGGGAAATATAAGGTATCTAAGATTGTCTATTAAGGTTGGTTATGCCGATTCCGGTCCTCCCAACTGATAACAGCTGTGTGTGATGTCTAAGGCAGAGGACGACACCCTTACAAATGAAAATTTCCCTTCCAGAAGGGAAATCCATGCCCTGCTTTTAGGCAGAAGCGGTGAGGTCAGGAGGCTCTTCCTCCATTTGCTATTTCTGAACCGCTTTCAGCTCAAAACAATCCTTATGCCAAAAAGGAACGTCTGAGGCAGCGTCTTCTTGTTCCCCTTCAAGGGAGAGGGGAGGCAGTCTCCAGGAAAAGCTGATGGTTTTAAATACGAGGGCAAGAAGAAGGAGAGAAGGAGGGAGGCCGCCCAGGGGAGAGGCTCCTGCTGCTTGCCTCAAGCTCCGTGGAGCCTCCCGCTCCTGGGTGGTGTCCAGCCCGGTCTCCGGAACATCACCGGGCACGTTTGCAAGAAATGCAGATTCCCAGGCCCCCTACCATGCCCTGCGGAGTGAGCTCTGCTGCCTCTAGTAACCCCCCGGCTGGTTTCTGTGCACAGTTTGGTTGGAGAAGTTTCCTCCTCCTAAAACTTTCACAGAGCCCCAGGAGGTCAGCGGCAGAGGGGACGAAAGTCACCCCGTCTCAGAGGACAAGCTTGGACCGGCGTCGGGGGTGGGTGGGTGGAAATCTGACTTCCTTATCGGGGGCTCAGGAGGGGTGTTTTATAATCAGCCCTTGTGTGACATTGCCAGTTTCTGAATATTCGATGCTGGTCTAAAACCAGCCCAAGCTCCGTGCGCCAAACGGGAGCTTCGTGTGAGCTTAGAGATTGCAAACAAGGGGGTTTCTCTGTTGCATCGGAAGTGGGGGCCCCGCCGGGGGGAGGCCGCCTGGCTGTCACAGAAGTTCTCCACTGTTGGAGGGACTGTCTTGCGCTGCGGTCCCCAAGCCCTCGGGCTGCAAACTGGTAGCAGTGCGTGGCCTGTTAGGAACCAGGACGCACAGCAGGTGAGCGAGCATCTGTATTTACAGCCGCTCCCCATCAATCCCACCACCGCCTCCTACCATTGGATTCTCACAGGAGCGTGAACCCTACTGCAAACTGTGCATGTGAGGGGTCTAGGCTGCGTGCACTTTTTTTTTTTTTTTTTTGAGAGAGAGTCTCACTCTGTTGCCCGGGCTAGAGTGCCGTGGCGTCAGCCTAGCTCACAGCAGCCTCAAACTCCTGGGCTCAAGTGATCCTCCTGCCTCAGCCTCCCGAGTAGCTGGGACCACAGGCATGAGCCACCATGCCCGGCTAATTTTACTATGTATATTTTTTTAGTTGTCCAATTGATTTATTTCTATTTATGGTAGAGACGGGGTCTCCCTCTTGCTCAGGCTGGTTTCGAACTCCTGACCTTGAGCGATCCTCCCGCCTCGGCCTCCCAGAGTGCTAGGATGACAGGCGTGAGCCACCGCGCCCGGCCGGCTGCGTGCACTTTTGAGAACACAATGCCTGGTGACCCAAGGTGCAGCTGAGGCGGTGATGCTAGCCTGGGCAGCGGCTGCAAATACAGATCATCATCAGCAGAGAGGTTTGGCTGCACCATCAACGTGCTGTGTTCGAAACCATCCGTCACGTCCCAGCCCATGGAAAAATTGTCTTTTATGATTCCGGCTCCCGATCCTGCAGCGGTTGGGGACGGCTGGTCCAGAGGGAGGTTCAGCCGGGCTCTCCGCGCCGTGTCTCCACCGGGGCTGAGTGGGAACCTTTCGTCCCAGCAGGAGTGGATCAAGGACACTCAGGACGTGGCCCACCTGCACAAGATGGGCAGCAGTGGCGGTGTGGAGCAGGACTGTGGCCCCGAGGAAGCCCTGGTCGTGCATGTGGCCAAGACCGCCGTGGACACCCTGTGCCCCGGGACGGAGGACGGAGAGTCCTCTGGGGGCTCTTCCCGGCTTTCTCACCGGCCCCCGCAGGGCGGCGACGGGGTCTCTCCGGGGGGCTTCATGTTTGCCGAGAGTGACAGCTCCTACGTGACCCTGTGAGGGGGGACCCAGCCCCCAAGGCCAATGCCGGCATCCGCCTCGATGTCCCAGGACTGACGGGAAAAGGTCCCAGGGGCCCCCGACGACGCCACAGATGCAGCGATCTGGACCGACGACGCTCCTGTCCGGGGTCCTCAGAGACCGGAGTTCAAAAAGGACAAAATGCATTGCAATTTGTGTCTTTAATTCTTTGCCCACGCTTCTTGGGAACTGGGACCTGCGTTCCTGCCCGGGGCCAGGAATCCAAGGGGCGGGGGTGGGGGGTGTCCTTTGTTCTTGGTCCACAGGAGACGGCTCAAGGGAATTGTCCGGGCAGAAATGATGACATAGATGGGTTCATCGGGATCGTCAGCTGTGGTTAAAACTGCCCGAGTGGACCCCTCCTGGCCAAGGGGATGCCCTAAAACTGAGTTATTGGCTACGAGGAGGGAGGTCAGACCTGCCTCTTCATGCCCCTCCCTTCTTGGGGACGTCCTTTGTGACTCACGGACGGGCTGAGGCTGTGCAAGTCACTCCTGCAGGTCCTCAGTTTACACAGGAAATCTATGTCTGGTGGCTTGTCTCTGATTAACAGACCTCCTTATCTTAACTTAAAACATTCCAAGCCTTTAGACAAAGCTTCATGTCTTTAAACCAATTACAACTCAAAGAGTCTTTAAACCCACCTGTGACCTGTAAGTCCCAGCTTTGAGATGTCCCACCTTTGGGGGTCAAACCCATGTCCACCTCCCACGTACTGATGTATGACTTTCCCCGTCTCCCTGACCTGTGTGGAACCAAACTGTGACCCAGCCACGGCGAGTCCACTTGCTCGAGGCTTCCTGGGCGTGGCTCCGGGCCGTGGTCTCCAAATTTGGCTCAGAATAAACCTCCTTAAATTATTTTACGGAGTTTGGCTTCTTTTCTGTTGACAGTGGATGGGATGCTCCGAAGGTGTCTTCCTTCATGCATGACCTTACCGAGTGCTGCCCTGTGACCATGTGCACCCACGAGTGGTTTGTTGGATCTTTTGTTACACGGCGGCGTACTCAGCAAGATCGGCGTCGGGCGCCTGGGAGGGGAAAGAGATCCTTCCTTGTGTCCTTCTTTCCTTCCTTCCTTCCTTCCCTCCCTCCTTCCTTCCTTCCTTTTCTTCCTTCCCTCCCTCCTTCCTTCCTTCCCTCCCTCCTTCCTTCCTTCCTTCCCTCCTTCCTTCCTTCCTTCCTTCCCTCCTTCCTTCCCTCCCTACTTCCTTCCCTCCCTCCTTCCTTCCTTCCTTCCTTCCCTCCCTCCTTCCTTCCTTCCTTCCCTCCTTCCTTCCCTCCCTCCTTCCTTCCTTCCTTCCTTCCTTCCCTCCTTCCTTCCCTCCTTCCCTCCTTCCTCCCTCCCTCCCTCCTTCC
>CAUYRT010074419.1:0-25304 GCA_963574885.1 Lepilemur ruficaudatus | reverse complement strand
TGTAATCCTAGCACTCTGGGAGGCCGAGACAGGCGGATCACTCAAGGTCAGGAGTTCGAAACCAGCCTGAGCAAGAGCGAGACCCCATCTCTACTAAAAATAGAAATTAATTGGCCAACTAAAAATATATATAGAAAAAATTAGCCGAGCATGGTGGCGCATGCCTATAGTCCCAGCTACTTGGGAGGCTGAGGCAGGAGGATCGCCTGAGCCCAGGAGTTTGAGGTTGCTGTGAGCTAGGCTGACGCCACAGCACTCTAGCTGGGGCAACAGAGTGAGACTCTGTCTCAAAAAAAAAAAAAAAAAGACATTTTTTTACTTTGGGAGGCCAAGGCAGCAAAATCACTTGAGGCCAGGAGTTTGAGACCAGACTGGGCAACATAGTTAGACTCCCATCTCTAAAAAAAATTTTTAAAAGTTAGCTGGGCATGGTGGTGTGCTCCTGTAGTCCCAGCTACCTGGGAGAGGCTGAGGCAGGAGGATGGCTTGAGCCCGGGAGTTTGAGGTTACAGTGAGCTATGATCATGCCTGGGCATCAAAGCAAGACCTGTCTCTTTTTAAAAAATGATGTTGAATAGAAACATTAGAATATATTACACATAGTAATAGAAGGTTTTTTTTTTAATGAAGCCATTGTTTTAGTTGTATGTGTGGTGTGTATGTAGGTGTGTGTTTTCTTTATAGATGCATGTATATATAATATAGGGCTGAATGTATAATCTATTTCGTACAATTAGGTAGGGTCATAAAGGTTTGAGAAGCACTGGACCAGAGAAAGTGATTTGTTTGTGGGTTGTATTTGGAATCTTCTGAGAGGTGGTGGGCACAGACTCAAGGAGGTAGTCCCTCTGCCTGCTGCCCATCTTCCTTCCCAGGTGAAAAGTGGAGGCATAGGGGGAGGGATAGAGAGACACAGAGAGACCATGAGACAAAAGAAAAACAGATAGAGACAGAGGCTGAAAGTCGGAGGAGAGGATGAGAGAGAGTGCAGGGGGCACTGTTAGAGAATGAGTGGCTAGGAGGGTCAAGGACAACATGAAGTTTTGTGGCTAGTGCAAAGGGAAGGAAGTGAATTGGTCTAGAGGTTTAGTGTAGAAAGGACAGGGGGTCACCTGGTCCTGCCACAGGACAGGCAAATGAGCCTGAGGCTTCTTCACTGAGGATCTGCTGACTCTGGGGTTGTCTTTTCCTATCAGGCGCGTGGCAAGTGTGGCTCAGTCAGCTCCGAGCGAGGCCCCAAGCTGCAGTCCCTTTGGGAAGAAGAAGAAGTACAAAGACAAGTACCTGGCCAAACACAGCTCAAGTAAGCTTTCTGAGCCTTCTCCCTCCAGCTTCCTTAACCAGCAGAGAAGGGGAGGTGGCGCAGTGTGCAGTGGAACGTACAGTATACAGAAAGCATGTCATTTCTTCTGGTTTTCTCTTATTAAATTCATCTTCACAAGCTAACTGCAGTCAGGGAGACAGTGTCCATAGATGTAAAGGAAGGCTCGTGGTCTGCCCACATCTCATTGCTTCACCCCTCAGGTAACCAACTGAACAGCCTTCCAGACTGTTCTCCATGCTCATACCTTGCTTAGTGTGTCAACGCCTTCAGCACGACCCGACCGCAACCATAGAGAGCAGTATATTTTCCGGACAACTAATTCTGGCTTTTTTACCTGCCATGATAGAACATATAACATACTAAAATTATAAATGGGTTCAAACAGGTTACAAATAGCAAATGAATAATGTACCATTCAACTACCATTTATTAAATGTATGTCAGGAGCCTACACAGAAGTAGACGTGGCTGGAGTGTGTGTCCAGGGAGAAGGGAAGGGAGCCAGAAGGAGAGGCCAGGGCCAGGTCATGGGAGCTTTGTCCACCTTCTCTACTGTTTTATATTTTGTATTGTGGTCTCTGTGGAGCTAGTGAAGGGTTTTGAGCAGAGGATTAATGTGATCAGCTTTTCATTTGCTTCTATCTTTCTGGTAACAGTGGAAGAAGAACCCCAGAAGAGGCCAGGAAATAATTGTGGCAGTCCAGGGGGTTGCGGGGGGTGGGGCGGGATGGATGGAGAGACAGAATGAGACCCAGGTTCCATCTTGAGTACTGGGTTGATAGCACCATGCCCTGAAATAAGGGACATTTTACACAGTACAGAGATCAGGTTGGCATTGTTGAGTTCTAAGTGCCCATGAGACAGCCAACTGGCACATCCAGGGGACTTGGAGCTGAGGGTAGCATCTATGTTGGAAATAGCCATCAGGTTACTGAAATTATAGAGAAAAAGTACAGGGGACCAAAACGGTTGGCTCAAACTGACAGAAGAATAAAGGTCTAAAAACTTAAACTCCCTTGCTCAAAACTCCCTCATAACACTAAAAATAAATACAATCCAAAGTCCTTTCTCCCATTGACCTCATCTCCAGTCACTCCCTCCCTGTTTGTTACTATGTGACCGGGCTCTTTCCCACCTCAGGGCCTGGACCCCTGTTTCCAAGCTCTGGGAATGAACACTGCTTGGTTTTGTCTCTAGTTTTTGACCAGTTGGATGTTGTTTCCTACGAGGAAGTTGTTCGGCTGCCTGCATTCAAGAGGAAGACCCTGGTGCTGATCGGTATCTTCTCATTGCCTCCGTGCCACTGTCATAGTTAAAGAGTACATTTCTGTCCTCACTTTCCTGCCTCCGTTATGTAACCCGCCCCAGAAAAAGGCAGTGAGGAGGAAATGGAGTGAGGTCTCTTAGGTTCTCCATATAGAACAGGTATAAAGAATTTTCTAGGTCCTTTCAAGTACCCTATCTGGGTTTACCTCACAAGTGAAACTAAACCTTATAAACTATTCTTTTAGGTTGGGTTTTGTGCTGGCAGGTCCTAAACTGGGTTTTGCTCTTCGTTCATCCAAGTGGCTGGCAGTGATATGTGCTTTTTTATTTAAGTACACATGTTAGAGTGCTTTGTTAGCACTTTGTTAGTGGGGGGTCCCTGAGCTGTTCAGTCACACACATTAGCCCTGGAAGCTCCCTTCTCCCAAGCAGTCAGTCTGACCTAAAACAGAATGAGTCCTTGCTCCAAACCCTAGTATGTGAGCCTTGCCTTGGCTCTGGTGGGCAGCTCACCTTCTTGTCCTTGGAGTTGAAGAAATACTAGTTGCTTAGAGGAAGTGTATTAGGGCTCTGGTGAAATTTCCAGTAAAAACACTGGCTTAGATTCAATTCCATTAATTTTGGAGAGCTTAGAAAAGTGCATATCCTTAGGAAACAAACAGAAAATCTCACATTATTAGCTAGCTCCTCTGTAGAAATGACAATTTTATTCTTAGTCACAAGCCTTAGTCCTTAGAAAGAGCCTCCTCTCCCAAATGGAACCAAAAGACCTAAAGCCACTCGGTGGCCCCAAATCTTCTGATGGCTTAAAGGCCCTGACCCCAGCCCAGATGTGACACCAACTCATTTTTACCTCTTGGCAATTTCAAGTGCCGAGAGATGAAAATCCGTATCCTATCCCCACTCACAGCCCCACCTCTGTCTTTGTGGGAAAGAGATGGAAACCTTTCTTCTCTCTCCACACAGGAGCCAGTGGGGTAGGTCGCAGCCACATTAAGAATGCCCTGCTCAGCCAGAATCCAGAGAAGTTTGTGTACCCTGCCCCATGTAAGTAGCTCTTGGATGCCTTGGAGGGGAAGTGGCAGCCTGAAGGATGGAACATCAGTAGCACATTTTATCACAAAATATGGAAAGATAAAAATTTGTACCCATGATTGTTCCACCTAACAAAATATGTTGTTTTCTTATTGTTGTCTTCTATGCTGTTTGTCTATATAACAGAAGCTATAGTAAACATTTTTATCTTGCTTTAATAAATTACTAAGCAAGTATTAAAATTTATGCATTTTTTTAATTTTACCTTATAAACATTTTCCTATGTTCTTATACTGTTTGTCTAATTCACTTTGAGAACTATGTTATAGTCCCTTGAATAGATGTACTGTAATTTCCTTAGCTATTGCAATCTTGTTTGACTCTTAGGCTACCTCTAATTTTCAGGAAATGTCTTCTAAATAAAGCAGTGCTTAAGAAAGGTGCAAATAATCTTGGTAGCAGTCCTCCATAGGGAGAAGAATAGCAACAGTGATCATTTGGGGAATTAGATAAACTTTCCATTCACAGAAGTGAAGCCACATAATATAGTTGTACATATATTCCCAGAAAGAGATACAGTAAATCCTCACTTAACATTGTCAATAGGTTCATGGAAATTGCAACTTTAAACAAAGGACAGACAGCAGGTCCTTGAATGACATTGTTTCATTCAACTTCATTATAACATTGATGAGAAAAAAACTGGTTTTGTTGTATGTCATTACACTTAAAGTCACAGATTCCAAGAACATATTAACATATGTTTTTTTTTCTTTTTTTTTACTTTCTGCTTTTGGGACTGAATAACATATGTTAAGTGAGGAATTGCTGTGCTGCTAAGCAAAATAAAAAGAACAGATTCAAAACCCGGTATTAGTATTTTTTTTTTTATTCTTTCTCTTTGCTTTTTTACACATCTATCATTGAGAGTTGTCTCCTTGTCAAGAGGAACAGAGAGAGAGTCATTTCAGTGGCACATTGGGAGCAGAAAGCAGATGGCCCTGATTTGAGGAGTACGGGAAGTCTGGAAATAGAAATAACCAGTATGGGCTCCTCATTCAGTAAGTTTAAATGAGAAGGGAATTAGAGAAAGAGGATGATAGATGAAGATAATGTCAGATCAAAGGAGAGTTGTTTTATAATATGGAAAGAAATACATTCTTATGTGGTTATAGATTAAGGGGAAGGAGCCAGGTGAGACACAAGTGGATGATACGGAAGGCAAAGGAGATGTCCAATAGAAGATGGAGAGAAGGGGAGAGGTTGGAAGGATTGTGTTTCATGTTACAATATCTAAAGAATATTTTACCAATTAGACAATTTATATGAGTAATAGAAAATGTAACTTTTAAGAACATTCCAACTTTTAACAATATGAGTTTAAACCAAATGAAAGTACTCTTCTTTCCAAGTCATGAAAAGGAAACTTTAAATACATTTCCAAGAAATCCTGACTACAGCCCATAGATGTTTTTAAAATATTTTCAGCTGTCATCTCTTCATTTCTGAGCTTCAGTATTCCTGGATTTGGTGGTTTGAGAGATGTAAGAGATGTAACTTCACATAGCGAAAATGATGATAGGAATTTTCTACATTGGCCTTTGCCCCTTAAAAATTAAATGTGTTCTGGGCAGATGAGGGGATTTCTTGGTCTGCATCACCTAGCATTAGCCCTTCAGGAGCCCATGGGAGGAACCCCTCCATGAAACACTGCACCAAATGCAGCTAGGGTTTCGATACAGACACCATGGTCTAAGCTCTTGTGGAAGGGTGAGGACCCAGAGTTCATCAGGGATTTGGGTTCTTATACACAGATACAACACGGCCGCCAAGGAAGAGCGAGGAAGATGGGAAGGAGTACCACTTCATATCAACAGAGGAGATGACAAGGGACATCTCTGCCAATGAGTTCTTAGAGTTTGGCAGCTACCAGGGCAACATGTTTGGCACCAAATTTGAAACAGTGCACCAGATTCATAAGCAGGACAAGATTGCCATCCTTGACATCGAGCCCCAGGTGGGTAGGCATGGAAAGGTAGGAGTTACGGGCTCAGCCACACAAGGGATGTGGAAGGGGGTGCTGAGAAGCAGTGTTACTGGGAATCTTCTGGGAGCTCAGGGTTGCTTCAGTACTTTTTTTAATGGAGTCAGCCTGGAACAAGAATAGCAGTACTGGGAAGGATGGCAAATAGTATTGGGATAAAGCCCAAAGATGCTTATTAGAAGAAATCCATTATGACAGCTATGTTTTTTTTTTTTCTTTCCTTCTCTTCCTTCTTCCCTTGCCCTTTTCTAGACCCTGAAGATTGTTCGGACAGCAGAACTTTCACCTTTCATTGTGTTCATTGCACCTACTGACCAAGGCACTCAGGTGGGAAGGAGGAGGTTGTGTAGGGTGGGTGGGGATTCACTTTCTCTGGGCCTACCCAAACTAGGACATCAGTCCCAGTCATTGGCCAGAGTGCTGGCTGAAGCTCAGCTCCAGCTGGGCTTCTTCCTCCAAGGCCAAGAAGCCAAAGGCACACACATTTTATTAACTCAACAGTTATTAAACCACTAGCTAGGCCAGCGCCCATGCTAGGTAACAGGAGGACAAAACAAACCAGACCTAGTCATTGTCCCAGAGGCACATGGGTCCAGTGGCAGAGATTGACAGCTGAGCAAATCCTGACACTCTGGTTTGATACAGGCTCAGGCAGGGCAAGCAGGGAGAGCTGTGATGAATAGAGGCAGTGCTGAATCCACCCTAGGGTGTGGTATGGCTGTGGGGAGAGGAAGCCAGGAATATATTGAAAAGACTCCCCTGCTCCCCCCTACCCGGTTCCTACCTGCTCCACCCAGTCCTATCCCTACCCATGTACTTTGTTGTACCTTGCTTTTTCATTGAACAACGGAGATCTTTCCCTATTTTGCATGTAAAGAACTTCCTTTTTCCTTAATAGCTGCACAGTCTTCTATTGCATGTATATATCATAATTATTTACTTTATCTATTCCCTTGTTGATGGCCACTTGGGTTTTTTTTTTTTTTATTATTAGAGACAGAGTCTCACTCTGTTGCCCAGGCTAGAGTGAGTGCTGTGGCGTCAGCCTAGCTAACAGCAACATAAAACTCCTGGGCTCAAACAATCCTCCTGCCTCAGCCTCCCAAGTGGCTGGGACTACAGGCATGTGCCACCATGCCCGGTTAATTTTTTCTATATTTCAGTTGGCCAATTAATTTCTTTCTATTTATAGTAGACACAGGGTCTCGCTCTTGCCCAGGCTGGTTTCAGGAGGCCCGCCTCGGCCTCCCAGAGTGCTAGGATTACAGGCGTGAGCCACCGCGCCTGGCCCCACTTGGGTTGTTTTAAAGCGTTGACTATTATAAATAATGCAATCAATAGTCCTGTACATATGGCATGTCACATGTATGCAAACACATCCAGAAGAGAAACTCCAAGAAGGATCACCGGGTCCGTGAGTGTGTACACTCGGCATTTGGATAGGGATTCCCAAATTGAGCTCCTTTAGCACTGATTTACAGTCCCTTCAACTACCTGTGAGAGTGCTTGGTTCCCTGTGCTTGCATATTGTTGAAATTTCCAATTTTTGTGAATCTAGTAGAGGGAAAAATGGTATCTCATGCTTTATCTTTTACTGTAAGAGACTATCTTTTCATACCATTATGAGCTATTTTTATTGCATTTTGTGCAAATTATCTGGTCATGTCCTTAGCTCATTTTTCTGTTGGGATATTAGTCTTTATTGCATTTCTAGGAACTCTGTATTAGGGTAATTAGCTCTTTGTGATATCAGCTGCAAATATTTTTTCCCTCAATTTGGCATGTCTTTTGGTGTTTTTTTGGCTTTGCATACATTTTTACTTTTATGCAGTTAAATGATCATTCTTTTCATTGCTGCTTGATTTGGGGTCAAAGAAAGAGGCCTGGGATTATAAATCACCTTTATATTTGTTCTGGGATTGCAGCTCTAGTGGTTGCTGAAATGGCTCTTCCATGTTCAAGGGGAACATGGTGAAATCCATGCTATTGGTAGCCATTGGTCATCCAGAGGGTGAGAATTGCAGTGTTCTTCATTGATTGCCTCCCTGTACTCTGTTAACAATCTCAAGCAACATCTTCAGCATTTGCATTTTTAAGTAGATACGGAGGTGAGCAATGCTAACAGCAAATGTCTGTTTAAAATCTGTTGCTGAGCCGGGTGCGATGGCTCAAGCCTGTAATCCTAGCACTCTAGGAGGCCAAGTCGGGAGGATTGCTTGAGCTCAGGAGTTCAAGACCAGCCTCAGCAAGAGTGAGAACCCATCTCTACTAAAAGAAAATAAATCAGCCAAACAACTAAAAACAGAAAAAATTAGCCAGGTGTGGTAGCACGTGCCTGTAGTCCCAGCTACTCGGGAGGCTGAGGCAGGAGGATCACTTGAGCCCAGGAGTTTGAGGTTGCTGTGAGCTATGATGACACCACCACACTCTAGCCCAGGTGACAGAAGACTGTCTCAAAAAAAAAAAAAAAAGGCCGAGGCGGGCGGATCGCTCAAGGTCAGGAGTTCGAAACCAGCCTGAGCAAGAGTGAGACCCTGTCTCTACTAAAATATAAAGAAATTAATTGGCCAACTAAAAATATATAGAAAACTTAGCCGGGCATGGTGGCGCATGCCTGTAGTCCCAGCTACTCGGGAGGCTGAGGCAGAGGGATCGCTTGAGCCCAGGAATTGGAGGTTGCTGTGAGCTAGGCTGACGCCATGGCACTCTAGCCCAGGCAAGGGAGTGAGACTGTGTCTCAAAAAAAAAAAAACCTGTTGCTGGCCTCTCTGGGTTGATGTGCTGTGGCCTGCTTCATATGTGGCTTTTTCTTTTTTGCAGACAGAAGCCCTGCAGCAACTACAGAAGGATTCGGAAGCCATCCGTAGCCAGTATGCTCACTACTTTGACCTCTCACTGGTCAATAATGGCGTTGATGAAACCCTTAAGAAACTGCAAGAAGCCTTTGACCAGGCATGCAGTTCTCCACAGTGGGTGCCTGTCTCCTGGGTTTACTAAGTTTACGGAATGGGGGGACCCACATGCTCCTTTCCAGCATTTATAACTCCATTTCTCCTTGCTTTAAGACAAGCAGGGCCGCTCCAATTAGTTTTGTGTCAGCTTCCAGCTCTCTGCAACTATCCTTGTTAAGCTAATAGGATTCAGTCTTCTTGCTCAGGCTTCTTAAGGGCTGGGATTTGATTTTTCCAATAGATGGGGCCCCACTGATCTGGATTTCAAAAGGATCTCTGGAAATTGGGGGTAAAAAGTACTATCAAAATATAACTGCTAATCAAAGATGATGCACAAAAAAGCAATGGACCCTGTCCCTCTAAAGCCTGTCATTCAACTTTCTAAAATGCCAAAATGAGACATCTGTGCAATAGAATGATGTTTGCTCGAGGGAGACCCTCAAAAGCAATAAAAATGTTGCTGTGTTAAAATACCAATGACCTTGTAACTGTGTTTCCACCAGCACCACAAACCTCTGGAGAGGGAAATGTTGCTGACTTCATTAAGCTCCTGGACAAGGGCATCAACACAAGATGCCTTTCCCGGGTTCAGATGGGACTAAGATTATAAACACTCCTGCCCTTGAAGAACCCCCATTCTTCATATCCCAACTACAGGTCTCTAGCAGCTGATGTCCATGTAGAAAAGCACCTTAAGTTTGTCTTATCTGGGTGGAAGCCCATTGTGGGCACACATTTAATCTTCCTGCTAAAACTCACATTTAGGAGGAAAACCTGGCCTGGGGCCCAGTGGCACAACAGATGAGCGCTGGCATGAGCCAGCGCCAAGGTCAAATCCGCACACCAGGCTCATCACACAGCTACAGCTCAGGGCCTCTCTTCATGGCATCCAAAGACCCCCATAAACTGCTCTTTTTTTTCTTGATTTCTAATACCAAATTTGAAGCAATCCTAGGACCTTGCTTCCACTAACCACCTATGTCATGAAGGCCTTCAGATTCCTCCTCCCTACTCATCCTGCCATCAGCACTAGAACCGATAGCTTCCATGGGCTCCTTCCTACCACACCAAGTCTGATCTAGACGTGTCTACAGCTATGTACCCCTCCCAGGCCCACTACATATAACACATGTAACCTTTCTTCTCTGTTCTTCTCAAGATATCACTGGATTTGTGATGATCACCCCCTCAGAGCATTTGCTCCCATGTCAGATAGGCCCCAAAGGTAAATATTTTATGATACAGAATCAAAGAAATGTAACACATTTCTAGCAAAGCATAAAGGAAAAGCACCAAATTTCAAATAAGATAAAGGTCCCCAGAGTTTCAATCAACATATTTTGTATTTTTTGCTCTGCTAGCTTGAGGTCACCAAGAATTAGAAAACCCAAGAAGAATACTTTTAAAAAACTTAATGAGTCAACTTTAATAAGTAAAAATTATAATATTCTTCTCCCAGCAATGAACAATTTCATTCTTTAAAAGAGGGCTAAAACAAAAGGGTACAGGAACAGTTCAGCTTCTGTCACAAACACAAGTAGCCAGATGGATTTAGGTGAATATTGCCGTACACACAGGCTTTGAAGAAGTGCATAAAAGATTGACTGCTAGGCCAGAAACAAGATGAAAATCCACCAGTCTGTCAGGCCTATCCCCAGACACCAGAATAAACCACTGTCTTCATAGCACATTAGAGACACGATTTTCCCCAGTGAACAATGTGATTCAGTTATAGTCTTCTTTCACTTATTGAAGGTTCTATACCATTTCACTGAGCAGACTTAATTTTTTACAAACTTTTAAAAAATATGGGATAAAAAAGGAAAAGCAAACTAGGAGAGGACTATGATGTTTTTAAAACAGCCACTAACAGACAGCTGTGGACAGTTACTGGATCTGAAGGTGAGGCTTCCCAACTCAAACAAGCAGAGAAGTCATTGGCATAAAATCTGCCTCTTTTGTCATCCATATCCTTAAAACAGGACAAGATGGGATGACCATACCAGGTAACATAACCAAGGTCTCAAACAGCAGCTAAAATGTGTCAGAACTCTCCACCCTGTCCAGGACCTATGTTCCATATCCTCAACAACAAAAGGAACAACGTTTTCTCAATAAGGCTTTAATTTCTCCTCCCAGTTGGACACAATGCTGAACATGGCCCTCACTACCCAGAAACCACTTCTACCCCTTTTGCTTTCTTCTTCTTCTTCTTCTTCTTTTTGATGGTTTCACTGTCCTAGAGAGAAAGAGAAAAAGCTCCTAGCATCCATTAACAAAATAATTATGGAAATCTGCTAAGTTCCACATAGTCAAGTCAGCCTTTTCAAGATCTGTAAGGATCTTTTGGATTAAATAAATTTTGCATGTAACACAAAGTTCTGTGAAATTTTCAGTGACACCCCTAAGTGGTCTACTTTTACAAGTGGGAACATTCAGATTACCAAGGTACACATCCTCCCCATCCACTATCAACAGAGTTCTAACTCCGAGCAGTCACTATAAGATGCCAGGTGCCTCTATTTGTCCATCCTATGGGGCTCAGCAAGGGTACTCCAGGAACATAAGGAGGCACTAAAGGCACTGACTAGCGAGAGGCAAGGGTAGCAGCATCCCACCTTTGGGCCACAGCTCCTCCAGGGGTAACAAAGCTGGCACCACCTGGGTAATTCTTCCCCCACTAAGGACTAAGCCAACCCAAGGAGCCTGAACTTGTTTATACTTACCCCGTCTCCAGGCTCACCCCCACTCTCTAGAGCAGCTTTGGCCTTCTTGTCCTTATTCTTCTTCTTCTTTTCCTTCTTGATCAATTGGGGAGCTGTTGGAGGAGTCTCATCACTTTCACTCTCACTTTCTCGCTTCCGCTGAGATGAGAGCAATTGGTCAAAAGTTAGATAGATCTTGGGCAGTAACAAACAAGAAAATTTCAGTAAGTCTAAAGGTAGGGAGGCACCAAGAAAGATCCCAATTGGCTCCAACCGTAAGTTTTCTGATTAAAAACGCCAACAGACCAGCCTGAGCAAGAGCGAGACCCTGTCTCTACTAAAAATAGAAAGAAATTAATTGGCCAACTAAAAATATATAGAAAAAAAATTATCCGGGCATGTTGGCACATGCCTGTAGTCCCAGTGACTCGGGAGGCTGAGGCAGAGGGATTGCTTGAGCCCAGGAGTTTGAGGTTGCTGTGAGCTAGGCTGACGCCACGGCACTCTAGCCCAGGCAACAGAGTGAGACTCTGTCTCAAAAAAAAAAAAAGAACAAAAAAGACCCCAATAGGGCTTTAGTTTACTGTGGATTTGGCTCATCCCAAAAGTCAAAGAAGCCGTGGGTCATGAAAGCAGGAGCACTGGGCTTGGGGACTAAAAGGCCCTGAGGAACTGACTGTTTCATGAAAGGTGGACCACAAGGACCTCTAAGAGTGCTCCCTTAAGTCCTCAAAGAAAGCAGGCAAAGCAGGAATTCACGTTTGACAAGTCAGAAGTTGTTCCCACACAGCTTGTTGCGGGATGCTTGGTACCACCCAAGGATTCTGAGTGCAGACATGTCATTGTGTGCTCTAATGCCAGCGGTTCCCAGCCCTGGGAAGCCAAGTTGCCTCTTAAACACTGGGCTGGTGCTAGCTAGAGAATTTTGCCTATCTTGGAGCAAATTTTGCTCCCTGTTGAGTTTTGCATAGCCCCAAGGGTCAACTACAACCTGCCATGACCTCTAATTTCAACGTACCTGTGCTACCACTTGACCCAGGATAGGGGCTAGAATATCGTATGTGCCATCCATTCTATTCCAGTGTTGTTGCTGTAGCTGACGGGGGAAGCCAAGGCTAGTCTGATTCCTGAGCCCACACTCCCCCCAGTAGACATGACAGGGAATATGAATCAGAGGAGCGTGCAGAGCCCAACAGACAGATATCCAGGGGTGTGAGATGGCATTAGGTATGTGTGTGCTGCAGCTCTGATGAAGGTGAGAAACCCTACTATACCAAGCCAGGATATATGACTAGACTGCAGACAGTCACCAAGGTAAGCCAAAAACCAGCGCTTCTTAGAATTATCTCCAGAAGCACATTCCAAACAGATCACAGCATGCCACTCACCTTTGGGGCTTTTACTACTTCAGCAACTACCTGAGGGACTTTTACCATTTCAGCAACTACCGGTGGAGCTTTTACTGCTTCAGCAACCACCTCTCTCTTGGTAGAATCACTGAAAGAGGAAAGACAGCAATAAATCAAATTCACTGAATGGCTTTCCAGGGTAGCATTAATGTATCTTCAGTTGTGCACTGATATCTGGCAAGTCTACAGCCACCATCAAAATACTGACGCTGGACAGAAGAACTCACCACTTACTGTTGCAGACTGACTCCCTCTAGAGTCCCAGGAGCCAGACTAGAAAGGGATAACTGTCTGCTATGCAGGCCAAGCCCTAATTGGCCCAGGCAGCCAAGGTCTCACAGAGCCCAACAAGGAAAACTGAGCCGTAACGTGGACTGGTTCCTATGGGCCTGCATTTAGCAAGTTTGCCCCAAACTAAGCTACCCCCTTCCCCGGGCTCTGCATCTCCCATCCTCACCTGTGGACTATGTGCTCCTGTGTCCAAATGGCAAGTATGTTGTCTCTACCTTCCTCTCCTCACCTGTCGTCGAGGTACTCCCAAATTAAGACAGCAAGTATGCTATCTCTACCCACCCCGGCTCTGAAATAGCCTGCCCTCACCTGTAATCAACATACTCCTGCTTCCAGGTGGCAGGTGTGCTGTCTGTAGGTTTACCATGCTTGTCCAGGAGGCCCTGCTTGACCATCAGCCTCTTCTGACTTGCCTGGTGGAATGTCATGGTCGCAACGTTAGAACAGTGTCAATGCAGGAAGCAGACATTAAGACTGCACAGAATGGCATAAGGTTCCTCCCTTGTGTATTCTCAGCAAGGCCTCAAACTCCTGTGCAAAGGCTTTTGCACATGCTGTCCCACTGCCCTGAACTCTTCTCTTTACCTCATTAATATCTAACCCACCCATCATACAGGCATGGCTTAAGAGAAGACACCTTGCTCAGACCCCCTGACCATGTCAAACCACTCACTGTCTACTCTCCAGGTGCCAGGCACCTCTCTATACTCCTTGAAAGCCATTAATATGGCTCAGTTCACCACTCCACTGTGTGATTATTCAAGTAATGCCCAATTGTTTCCCTCTATTAGACTGAAATCTCTAAGGTCCAAGTCAGGGCCTATTTCCACTCACCACTGACAATCCAGAGTCCAGCCCAATACAAGACTGGGGCAGTGGGGACACACCAAGAGCTGCCTGAGTGTTCAACAACATAAAACAAAATAATTTGGCAGGGCACACAACCCAGTCCCACTTACTTTTGGACCCAATCCCCACTTCCGAGGATAAGTATCTCTCTCCATGATCACTCTCTTGATCTTGGCTACTATACCATGGTCACAGGTAGAGATCACTGCCGTGGTCATTAATGCAATAGCTACAGACATTGAAGAGAGAAAAGAATGACTTAAAGGGGAAAGACATCATAACTGCTGAGCCCATACCACCGTTTTATGTCATTTTAAACCTCATTTAAAATTCTGAGCTCTACTACTTTAATGGTGGTTTCTTTTGCTTAGGATATGTAAATGGAGCCCCAACTTCAGAAGTGATGGGGGTAACATCCCCCCTTACCCATGCAGATCGCTTCCCCTTTGGTGGTGATGACCACAATCTCCTGATTGACCTCAATGCCATCCTCGTATCGCAGAACACCTGGAAGCATGATCTTGGCTCCATAGCAAATGGCATTCACCTGCAGAGATGGGTCATGCGTGAGGGCTCCAGCCACTGTCCTCCATCCCACTGCCATATCAGAATAATGGAGGATAACAACGGGGAGGGACAAAGGGGGGAAACAGGGCTAATGACAGTGATACGGCACTGGCCGTTAACGGGGCATGAAGGGACTCAGAATAGCAGTGGCCACCTACTGTGTGCTAGGCATTCCTCTAAGCACTTTACATGCATGACTCAAAAGTACTAAAATAATATCTATTTCTCCTATGTAATACTTGAGCTACTAAAAAACAATGATGTCTTCAATAAATTATGCAATCAGGCTTTTAGGCTCTACCTTTTTCCCATGGAACCTACAGGCATTTTCATTTTAAACAAAAGAACAGCCTTAGCTTTCCTTAGTCGCTCCTATTTCTTTTTTTTTTTTTTTTTGAGACAGAGTCTCACTCTGTTGCCCAGGCTAGAGTGCCGTGGTGTCAGCCTAGCTCACAGCAACCTCCAACTCCTGGGCTCAAGTGAGCCTCCTGTCTCAGCCCCCCAAGTACCTGGGACTACAGGGATGCGCCACCATGAGCGGCTAATTTTTTCTATTTTTAGTAGAGATGGGGTCTCGCTCTTGCTCAGGTTGGTTTCAAACTTCTGACCATGAGCGATTCACCCGCCTCAGCCTCCCAGAGTGCTAGGATTACAGGAGTGAGCCACCACGCCTGGCCTCTATTTCTTATCAGGAGAAAGATTTATTGGAGACCCAGGCAATAACAGGTTCCGAAAGAATTTGCAACAGGATTAGAGAGGTCTGCTGAACCACACACAAAAGGTTTGGTGTAGAATTTATAGGCCAAATTGGTACAAGTTCAGCTCACCTCTCCAGGAGTTCAATGGTACCATCTGCCTCATGCCATCTCCACTCACCTAGATGTCTTTTGCTGACTATATTCTGCCCTCCCCTTAAATTCACCCAGAAGCCAACAGTTTGACAAGGAGGGTATATCATATTTATGCTGTTCATTGTTTTATGTGATTAAGTTTTTTCAATTATTATAATGTCATGTTTTAGTATACCTTTTTGTTTATGTGTTATTATGAACATTAAAATTCATCAAATATTATACAATTTAAGATTTGAATATGAATAATTATCAACCTCAAATTATTAAACATGCAGAAATTTTTATCCCTCAAATTAGAGAAAAAAAATTTTTTTGGCTACATAGTATTTAACAAAAATTGGGCCGGGCATGGTGGCTCACGCCTGTAATCCTAGCACTCTGGGAGGCCGAGGCGGGTGGACCGTTTGAGCTCAGGAGTTCAAGACCAGCCTAAGCAAGAGCGAGACCCTGTCTCTACTAAAAATAGAAAGAAATTAGCTAGACAACTAAAAACATATAAAAAATTAGCCAGGCAGGGTGGAACATGCATGTAGTCCCAGCTCCTTGGGAGGCTGAGGCAGGAGGATTGCTTGAGCCCAGGAGTTTGAGGTTGCTGTGAGCCAGGCCGACGCCACGGCACTCTAGCCTGGGCAACAGTGAGACTGTCTCAGGGGAAAAAAAAAATTGATTATGTGCTGGGTCACAAAGACAATTTATAAAAGGCCACATTCTCTTATCACAATAAATAAAAATTAGAAATAAAAAGGCCATTTTAAAAGTTCTGGACTACTTAGAAAATAAGACATTCATTCTTAAATCATCACTAAAACGGAAACCCAAACTGAGATATTTGCATATTTATTTGCATTATTAAGAGGACTACTCTCAATTATAAAGCTATTTAGTAAATATGCCAGGAAAAGGGACTGATAAACTCAGTGAAGTTTGGATTTTATAGCTTCAAACTATGATTTAAATAGAATAAAACTTTTATCGAAGTTCCTACAGGAAAATTAACTGTTATTATGGCCCCAAAACACTCCAGTCCCAATATTTTCTCTCATCAAAACCTTTTCTCGGCCGGGCGCGGTGGCTCACGCCTGTAATCCTAGCACTCTGGGAGGCTGAGGCAGGTGGATCGCTCAAGGTCAGGAGTTCGAAACCAGCCTGAGCGAGAGCGAAACCCTGTCTCTACTATAAATAGAAAGAAATTAATTGGCCAACTAAAAATATATATAGAAAAATTAGCTGGGCATGGTGGCACATGCCTGTAGTCGCAGCTACTTGGGAGGCTGAGGCAGTAGGATTGCTTGAGGCCAGGAGTTTGAGGTTGCTGTGAGCTAGGCTGACGCCACGGCACTCTAGCCCGGGCAGCTGAGTGAGACTCTGTCTCAAAAAAAAAAAAAAAAAAAAAAACTTTTTCTAACAGTAATTTAAATAAATCAAGGTTCAAGGTTCTTAGGCTCATGCAGAACTATAGGAAGGCAAATTTTATGTAGCACTGATACTCTATTACTTGAACACAGTTGCTCTGGGAGACCTCTTAAGGTCAATGTTGAATTAATTTGCCTCATTTTGAAATAGGAATAGGCCTACCATTAAACTTTTACTGTAAATTAGTATACTTGGTTTTGTTTTAATAAAAAAATTAGCCATAACAACAAAAAATCCAGCGTCCAACCTATGAAAAGCCAGAAAAAAAAAATCCCAAAGAAAATAACAAATATAAGTTCACAATGTCAATGTTTCATTTCTTTAAACAGAATGAAGTTTTCAGAATAAGGACCAAGTCTCATTTTTGGATTCACATTCTGTCCAAACCTGGGTTCCTAGCTCAGAACTTACTGCACTGTCTTTCATAACCAGCCTTTTATGAGATATCAACAGCTTTTCCAAAGGGTAAACGACCCGCCGCAGGTAACTCTCATCCTTGTGGTTATCATACAGCCACTGGGCATCAAGCACGTCATGCATCGTCACCATGTGGTCCTGAAAAGCAGCCATGTATGAAAATAATTCAGTGCCTTCGTATCTCAAATAGCCCATCAGACTCCAAACTTCCTAAAATGGAATGTAACTTGTCTGCTAGTCCAAGCTCATTAAGCGTCTTCAGCCTCTTCAGAATCACCTCTCTTCCAGACATCTTTAAGTATTGATATATTAGATCTAAGCAGCCATTTTTGTAGGACTAAGAGGCAAATGAATAGAATAATGCTTTCTATCCAGTCATTTCCCCTAGCCCATGTCATTGTCCCAAAGTTTAATTAACAGAGTCTTAAAAGAAATTTTAAAACAGAAAGTCTGTAATATTTATGAACAATGTTATCGTTTCTGGCCCACTTCATTTCTTTGTACAGATCCAAGCTTCCGTCTGGTATCATTTTCCTTCTACCTGAAGGACTTCCTTTAAAACTGCTTGGGCTTTCGGTTTTTGGCTCTGAGGAGGCCTAGGTGCAACTTTCTTCGGTCGTCCCGAATCAGGGTTCATCCGACACCAGCCGCCTCCACCATGCCGCCTAAGTTCGACCCCAGCGAGATCAAAGTCGTGTACCTGAGGTGCACCGGTGGCGAAGTCGGTGCCACGTCTTCCCTGGCCCCCAAGATCCGCCCCCTGGGTCTGTCTCCAAAAAAGGTTGGTGATGACATCGCCAAGGCAACCGGTGACTGGAAGGGTCTGAGGACTACAGTGAAACTATTCAGAACAGACAGGCCCAGATTGAAGTGGTACCTTCTGCCTCTGCTCTGATCATCAAAGCCCTCAAGGAACCACCAAGAGACAGAAAGAAACAGAAAAACATTAAACACAACGGAAATATCACTTTTGATGAGATTGTCAACATTGCCAGACAGATGCGGCACTGACCTTTAGCCAGAGAACTTTCTGGAACCATTAGCGAGATCCTGGGGACTGCCCAGTCTGTGGGCTGCAATGTTGATGGCTGCCACCCACATGACATCATAGATGACATCAACAGTGGTGCAGTGGAATGCCCAGCTAGTTAAAAAGTACAAAGGAAAATATTTCAATAAAGGATCATTTAACACCCAAAAAAAAAAAAAAAAAACTGCTTGGAGTCCAAGAAGGAATTTATTCAGCTTTGGTTTATAAAATCTTTTTTTCACTTTTACTTTTGACAGATACTTTCACTTAATAATGAAATTCCACATTGACTTTTTTTTCTTTCAGCATTTTAACATGATGCTTTACCATGTTCTGACTTGAATTATTTCCAAAAAGTCTGCAATCATTCTTACCTTTGTTCCTCTGTAAATAGTATGTCTTTTCTCATCTGTTTTTAAACTGTATCACTGAGTTTTGAATAGTGATTCAATCATATGTTTAGTGTTTACTTTGCTTATTTACCTTCATTGTTCTTCTTGAATCTGTGGCTTATAGCTTTTATCAAACTTGGAAAAATTTTAGCTATTATTTCGTCAAATTTTTTTTTGCTCTCACTATTTTCTTCTGTCCTTTTATAATCCAGTTTTTCACACATCAGATCACTTGCTATTGACCCACAGGTCAAATTATCAATTTTTTCTTCAGTTTTTTTTTTTTTTTTTTTTTGGTTTGTGCTTCAGTTTGGATCATTTCCATTGCTATCCTTTCAATTTCACTAATATTTTCTTCTGCAGTGTATGTCTAATCTATGGTTAAACCCATCCTGTTAATTTTTCATTTCAGATGTTATATTTTTTAGCTCTAACAGTTCCATTTGGCTCTTTTTATATCTTGAGCTTCTCTCCTGTTAATGGTTTCTTTAAAACACTTGAGCAAAGTTATAATAATAATAGGCATTTTAAAGTCTTGGTCTACTAATTTCATCATCCCTGTCATTTCTGTACCTGTTTCTATTGACTAACTTTCTTCTCAGTTACAGGTCACAATTTGCTGTTTTTTTTTTTTGTTTGTCTAATAGTTTTAATAATCCTGACCACTGTAAATGGCACATTATTGACTATTTGAATTATACCATCTTTCTTTAAGAAATGTTGAAATTTGGCAGACAGCTAAATTACTTGCAGTACATCTTAATCCATTTTAGGTTGGTTTTTAAGTTTGTTAGGATAAGCCTAGAGCAACCTTTACGATAGGGCTACCTTAGCCCTGATAATAAGATGTGAACCTTGTAGAGTCTCTACTGATTGCCCAAATATTCAATGAGGCCCCCCCCCCGTCTGGTTTGATAATGTGGAGTCTTTATTCTGATCAGCTATTAATATATGCCCAGAAGGAAGGGAAGGCGCTAGGGGAGATGATTACCAATCTCTACCAGTCTTTATTTGCCTAAATAGTAACATGGACCTTCTTTCCATATGGAAAACACAACAATCCTTTCCTAAAAGAAAGCAAATTCAAAGTGTCATGAACAAAAAAAGAAACTGGGAACAACACAGTGCTCTGCATCATTACCAAGAGCTACCCCAGGGCCACAGAGTAATGAGGGAAATGGGCTGGACACAGTAAGCAACCCAACCTAATCATCTTCCTGAGCTTCAGCTCTGTTTTCCAGAGCCTGACTAAAGCAATCTGGTGCTCAAGCTGGCTCCACTACCTGGAGAGGGAAGGGCAGGGAGAGGCAGGAAATGGAGGATGCAGTTTGGGATGTAGTGCCCTGACCCCTCTCGTTTCCAGTCTCTCTCCCTTCCTCTTTCCCAGTGCAACACTAGCAAACTTAGCTACAGATCTCCATGTGGAAATGCTTACGGTTATGGGGAGTGTGAACTAAAACTCTACCCTGTCCCTCATACCTACTGAACAGGCCCCTTCTTGGCCAAGGGGACCCCAGAATACCCTTAAAACTGAGTTCCCAGCCATGAAAGGAAGGAAGGTCAGATAGGCCTCAGACAATGAGATACTAAATTACTAATGGGACCTAAGGCCATGCAGAGCAAAGGTTAAATCACTGGCAGGCCATCAATTTCCTTATGGCTTGTCTCTGATTAACAGACTTCTTTATCTTTATTTTTTTATAGTTTATTTTTAACTTCAAACATTCCAAGCCTTTAGACAAAGTTTTATTTCTTTAACCCAATTACAACTCAAAGAATCTCTGAACCCACCTATAACCTATATGCCCCTACCCCTTGGAGATGTCCCACCTCTTCAGGCCAAACCAATATACACCTTCCATGTACTGATGTATGATTTGACTTGCAATTCCTATCTCTTTAAAATGTGTAAAACCAAACGGTAGCCCAACCACCTCAGGACAACTTGCTCAAGACTTCCTGGGCATGGCTCCGCAGGCTGTGGTCACATATATTAGGCTCAGAATAAAAATCTTTAAATTATTTTATAGAGTTTGGGTTTTTTCCTGTTAGTAGGAGCACAGACAGCAGAACCAAACTTTCTAAAACCATTTGTCCAGCTCACGTCAGGGTAGGCAGAGGCTTCCCCTCTCACTCCATGATTTAAAAAGGATCATCAACATCTTCCTAAGCTTAACATGAGGTAAGGTCTCTTCAGTGTCCCCAACCCCCAGGCCAGTAGAAATGCAGAACACACAGGAGATTCTCTAAACATTTTTTATTCAGGTGATTTCTGAAAACTGCACTCCATAACTATCTCAAAACAATGTGAGGTGTCCCTGGATGTGACCACTAGGGCACTGAGGAAGGGGGTGCCAAGAATGGGTCACCCCAACACGGCTTGTGTGGCAGAGGCTGTCCACTCACAGATGGAGCCACACTTGGGTACAGGGGAGCTTCTCCCAACCCCAGACGACCGAGCCACATATATTCAAGCCCTCACATCTGCAGGGACCTGGCAACGCCTCCTTCACTCTCTCTGAGCAATCACTAAGCTGACTGGTTTCACAAAGTCTCAGGTGAGAGCCCTGAAACCAGGACCAGGTCTAATGCTTGTTTCACCGTTGATGGTGTCTCTTCCTTGGCAGATGTTCTCCGAGATAGCGATGAGTCATCATGCCCCACTTGGGAGGTCGTGGCCCCCTAGCTGGCATCAGTTCACCCCCTCCTTCCCACCAGGCAGAGCGTAGCCCAGGTGTAGGAGTGGCTAAGGCAGGTGACCGGAGCACCAAGCAGGGATACTTTCCAGGCCCCAGTCTCCCTGCCATGCTCACTTGTGTGGTCTCCAGAGGGCCAGGGGATCACAACTGGGATTTGAGGAAAGGGCACGGAGAAGGAGCAGGAGGTTGGTCAGAGGCGATGCGTAAGTTTGAGACTCAGAAACAGAAGGGGAGTGGGCAGGGGCCATCATGGTATCACCAGGATGCACAGGGGCTGCATAAGGCACAGTAGTAAGACGAGGAACACCACCGAATACAAAGAGGTAGCCTGGGTCACCGCTGCAACCAGCCACTTGCTGTAGAAACCAATTTCTGTATAAACTCCAGGTACTCCTTCACGACCACAGCCAATACCCCAGCTCACAACCCCCACTTGGACCCATGTGTTATTATATTCACAGGCCATGGGGCCCCCAGAGTCTCCCTGGAGAAAGAGAAAGAAAAAACTTCAGAAACAGAATAGGATCCACATCAAAGCAGGCTGACTGCATCACAAGGTGCTGGCGGCACAGGCACGCACAGGGCTCCCCCTGGCACCTCAAAGGTCCCATCAGGCCCAGGTCTCTGGGAATATGAGAACTGAATATGTGAACATGGGGACTGAAAATGTGGCCAGGTGTGGTGCCTCATGCCTTTGTAGTCCCAGCACTTTGGGAGGTCGAGGTAGGAGGATCATTTAAGACCAGGAGTTTGAGACCAGCCTGGGCAAAATATCAAGACCCTGTCTCTACAAAAAAATAAAATCATCTGGGTGTGGTGGTGTGCGCCTGTGGTCCTAGTACTGGGGAGGCTGAGGTGAGAGGATCCCTTGAGCCCAGGAGTTTGAGGTTACAATGAGCTATGATCACACCACTGCACTCTAGCCTGGGTAGCAGAGAGAGACCTTGTCTCTAAAATAAATAAACAAAAAAAAAAGAGAAAAGTTAATGAGAGAACTTTAACATCCTCTGAGGAAATCATGATTGGTCATTTTCCAAACCACGGTGGTTGTTAAACATTTTTGGATATCACCTCCGCATGGCAGCCCCATGCAGAGGGTTAAATCCTCACATTTTCTGGTTTCTCCACAACTCCTAATCTACATAGCCAGCTCCCTCCACATTCTGTGTTCCACTCTTAGACATCCTACACACACCAACTAAAGCATAACTCTGTGTGTCCTTTCCCAAAACCTGCTCTCGTGGCCCCCCCGCCGATGACTACCTCAGACAGAAACAGAAGGTCAAACTCTCCCCCACCCCAGCCCCACATGCAGTCAGTCACCAAGAACCAAAGATACAACCTCAAGCACACCTCCATGTGCCCCACTGCCCAGGCACTGCTTGGGACTCAATTTATCACAGCCAGATGATGAAAACAAGCTCCTAGACTTCAGCCCATGCACCACGCAGCTCAGGGACTCATTTATCTAAAAAGCAACTCTGATCACGCTCACCCAGCCCCACCTCCCAGGTCCTGCCTGAGCGAAATCTAGAAACTTGGCGCAGCATTCCAAGTTGCACATATTTTGACTCCAGTCCACTTCTTTGGCCACATTTTCTACCTCATTTCTCCAAAGGTGTAAAATGTTTCTTGGATGTGCCAAGTTTCTTCAGACCTCTGGGCTGCTGTACATGCTATTCCCTCTCCCTACAGTGCTATTCTCTTTCCAAGAAATCCAAACACTCATCCTCTAAGACCTGGCTCAAATGCCCCCACCTCAGGAAGGCAGCCTGGTGCAGAGGGAAGAGTGTGGGCCTGGGAGTCCTATGGGCACTCACAGGAGAACCTGGAACTAATGTCTTTGGGTCTCACCTTCCACATTTGTATAATGAGTGTGATGTCTGTATCACAGGGTTGTGATGTAGGTTAACTGAGATAATGTGGGTTAATGCTCATATTGGCATGTTGAGTATCACAAAGGAAGAACTCAATTAATGCAATGTGTATTATTAGCATGACCCACCTCGAACTTTCCCACACTCCAGCAGTGCCCCCAGGCAGTGACAGCTGCTCCCTTTTGAAGGAACAGGCCAGGCCAACTCAGGGAAGCCACGGCAGGTTTCTCTCCATGAATCTCCTTAACTCAACTAGGGGTGAATAGAAGAGGCAGCAAATAACCCAGGCCCTACCAGTTGGGAGGAAAGGGCCCATGAACTTACCTGACAAGAATCCTTTCCTCTTCCTTTATAGGCACAGACCATCCCTTTTTGTATTATTTCCCTAGAAGATGACAAGATCCTCTGCATTATCTCATTACATTTTTGATAGCGGATGACGTATAGGTCCACCTCCTGGAGAATTTCTGATGGAACACTTGCTACCAACAAAGAAGATCAGCAGTGTGTGGATCTGCACAAGTGGACAGTAAGCCCCCAAACACCCAGTGTCCCCCCTGGAAGAAGGCAGGACAGTGAGTATTGCCACAATTTGACAAAGGAGGAAACTGAGGCCCAAAATTGACATGGGAAGAGGAGGATGTAAGAAGCAAAACCAAGACAGGAGCAGGAAGAATATTTCAGAAAAGGGAAAGGCAAGACTTTGCTAGCTTGAGAAATCAAAACCAAGCACTCTGAGTGCTTGTCACTCTGAGTATCAGTAGTATAATAATAGTGACAGGGTGTCCTGTGCACCAATAAAGCATCTTTACTTTCTAGAGCAGGATCACCAGACAGGTAGTGCCCCAAAGGTACCAAATCCAGCCTCTCTCCAGGGATAGGAGGCCCTACACCTCAAACAGGGGTCTTCTGGCTCTCCCTACACCCCAGGGATGGGAAGTTTCCTACCCACCTAAGCAGGTACTTCCAGTGAGGAGCAGCTCTGATTGGCGGACAGCTCATCACCCTCTGAGCAAAAAATCCACCCTCAAGAGAACTCCAGAGCATCTGGCTCTGTCTCTAAGGAACCTAAAAATACCCCCAAACCAGGTGAACACAGGGCCCCACAAAATCTGCAGGAGACTTTGCCCATATGTTTCTTCTTCTCCTGGTTGAGCAACTCCAGTTCCCAGGATGGGCAACTTTCGTAAATGGCTGCTATCAAATCTTTGTGTTGCAACAAAAGAACCCAGCTCAGTTTCTGGGGTGACACAAGCCAATCAGGAACCATTACCCTGAGTGCTGCTAAACTGCTTCCCCCTTACTCACCTGCCACTTGCCAGGTAGTCTACCTCCCTGTCCCTCCCTTAAGCCTTCATGTCCACTCTAGGGATAAGGCTGCCTCCCCTCTGCCCTGAGTTTGCCTCCTGCCTTGAAGTCTCACCGCCTTCTTTTGCTTTGCCCCATCCAGTCACCCAGCACCTGGTCCCAGCTTCCACCTGGAAAGTTTCGCGAGGGATGCAGATAGGCTGGATGTTCGCAGTAAAATTCAGAGAGTAGAGGAGCTGGAGAATGGCAACGTCATTTTCAACGGTTGTAAAAATTGCGAACTTAGGGTGAACAATGATGTTTTTAACAGGGACCACCAGACTTGTGTTCTCCGTATAGATACTCCGATCTCCCATCTTGACACTGTAATGGAAACGGCTGTGGGAGAGAGGACATGCCCCTCATAGAGACCCTGGGAAACATCACTTGTACCTTTTCCACACATTTCAGATGTTTCCCAAATAGACCCAACCTCCCCTGCCACTCTCTCTATCATCCTAGCTCTCTCACCAAAAACCCCTCCTTGATCACTCTCAAAATTGGTTTAGGCCGGGCGCGGTGCCTCACGCCTGTAATCCTAGCACTCTGGGAGGCTGAGGCGGGTGGATCGCTCAAGGTCAGGAGTTTGAAACCAGCCTGAGCAAGAGCGAGACCCGTCTCTACTAAAAATAGAAAAAAATTAATTGGCCAACTAAAAATATATAGAAAAATTAGCCGGGCATGGTGGCTCATGCCTGTATTCCCAGCTACTCGGGAGGCTGAGGCAGGAGGATCGCTTGAGCCCAGGAGTTTGAGGTTGCTGTGAGCCAGGCTGACGCCACGGCACTCTAGCCCAGGCAACAGAGTGAGACTCTGTCTCAAAAAAAAAAAAAA
>CAUYRT010074415.1:0-38625 GCA_963574885.1 Lepilemur ruficaudatus | reverse complement strand
GGATCGCTCAAGGTCAGGAGTTTGAAACCAGCCTGAGCAAGAGCGAGACCCTGTCTCTACTAAAAAAAAATAGAAACAAATTAATTGGCCAACTAAAATATACAGAAAAAATTAGCCGGGCATGGTGGTACATGCTACTCGGGAGGCTGAGGCAGGAGGATTGCTTGAGCCCAGGAGTTTGAGGTTGCTGAGAGCTAGGCTGATGCCATGGCACTTTAGCCCGGGCTACAGAGTGAGACTCTGTCACAATAAAAAAAAAAGAACTATGGTGTTGGTAAAGTTATTGACTTTATAGCCCATTGAACCAGTAGAGAGAGAAAGCGGTGGGGGAGAAAAAACTAAAGTTGTGCCGAATAATTTTACAAAATTATTTCATATGATGCTCTTAGCAATCCTATGAGGTATATAGTATTCTACCCAATGCATAGAAAAAAAATAATCAGGCACAGATTTCTCTTTCAAATAACATATAGTTTAGAATAAGAAGCAAAAATGAACATAAATAATAACCTGAGGTAGATTCATGTCAAAAGAAATACAAATATACTGTTAATGGATTTCGTAAGAGGGAACAATACATTAGCTCAAAGAATAAGGAAAAGCTTTCTGAAGGAGTAAAGAATTGAGGCAGTTCTTTTTGTCGTAGTCAAAAACACACAGTATGTTAGTTTACTACGGCTGTTATAACAGAGTACTGCAGAGTTAGTAGATTAAACAACAGAAATTTATGGTCTCATAGTTCTGGAGGCTAGAAGTCCAAAATTAAGGTGTTAGCAGGGTTGGTTCCTTCTGAAGGCTGTGGGGGAAAGATCTTTCCGAAGCCTGTCTCCTTAGCTTACAGATGGTCATCTTTTCCCTTTCTCTTCACGTCGTCTTCCCTCTGTGCATGTCTCTGTGTCCAAATTCTCAAGTTCCTCCTTTTGATAAGGAAACCGATCATATTGGATTAGGGTTCACCCTAATGACCTCATTTTACGTTGCTCACCTCTGTAAAGACCCTATTTCCAAATAAGGTCACATTCTGAGGTACTGGGAGTTACAGCTTTAACATATGAATTCAGTGGTGGTGGGGAACACAATTCAACCCATAACAAGTAACAATCATACTTTATTTTGCAGTCAAATGCTCTGCCACTGAGCTATACTCCCTCTGATACTTTATTTTGGACTAGCAAAACCACCATAAATTAGTTTAACCATTATGAGATTATATATTAAGCCTATTTAGCCATGCTTGATTTTGCTTTCTATTTTGATCAAAATAAATGACATTACCTTTTCTCATGCAAGTTTTATATTCTGATTTTTATTTTTGGCTTTCTCTAGAGCTCTCCAATTTTCTTGTATGCCTTTGAGAGAAAAGTTCCCTTTTGACATAGTGTTTTCTTATCCAGTATGTCTTTTGTGAATTTTTATTTATTAAAACTTTAAAAACATTCTTAATTTCATTTTCCTGAAGACTTCAGGAATAGAGTCAGATGATCATTATAAAAGAGAACAGGAACTTCAGAGGGAAAACTTGAAGTTATCATCTGAAAATATTGAACTGAAATTTCAGCTTGAACAAGCACATAAAGATTTGCCAAGATTAAAGGTAAACTTAAATGTTTATATAGTTAGGATATCTAAGCCTGAAATTTCTCCCCCCTGCCTTAGTTTTATGTTTACTTATATTATCTTATGAAGAAAAGAAATAAAAAGTGCATATTCATAAAATATGGTAGTATTATACTTTGTACATTTGTTCACTTTTTATTTGTTGAGGGTCTACTTTGTGTCAAATACTCTTCTAGGTGCTGAGAAGCAGCAGTCAAAAAAGAATCCTTCCGCTCATAGAACTTAGGTTCTAGTGGAGAAGACTGATAATAAATAAGTAAACAAGTCAGATATATAGTATGTCAGCTGATATTAATGATAAGGAGAGAAATAAAGCATGATTGATGTGAAGGGTGTGGAGGCAGGAGGGGTATGATTTAAAAGGGGATAGTAAGGGAGGGCTTCCTTAATAAAATGGTAGATGAACAGAGAGCTAGGGGAAAGGTAAGGAAGTGGGTCATACAGATACTAGAAGTCCCAGACAAGAGAAATACCAAGTTAAAATGCCCTGAGGTGGGAGGATACTTGGTATATTTCATTAACAGTTGTCACACTTTAAAAATATTAGGATAATTGTTTATTTTAGAAATTTTACTTTCTTTATTTTGATATTAAGTTTTTTTAGCATTGGTTTTCCAAATCTTAAGGGAATCTTTTGTTCTTTTGGCTAATTGTTTCAGTTTTATCCTCTATTATGGGATATTAGGAATCTATTAATTCCACTGGTGTGATATAATTAAATTATTTCCTGCTTCTCATTCTTACTTTTACACTGATAGAACGAGTGTTAAAAGTTCAGTTGTCTTTTTCTCTCTACTGCATGGATAAGGATCTACATGTGTAATTTAGGGAACAGTTAAAATCAGAGTTCTAAATTTATATTGTATACTAAGGCAACAATGTAGAAAGTATTTCTTGACATTTCATTTAAAAAATATTCTCACATTAACATATGTTTTAGTTCAAAATCTTCCTTGTTGATCTAGAGACCTAGTTTTTTAGTTTGGCTGTACAGTTGAAGAGGATGATAGTTCAGATGGATTGTCTGCCTTTCCTTTTCAATAGCTATAGCTATGTTAAATTGTTACCTTTGCTTTTATCTTTTAGAATCAAGTAAGCGATTTGAAGGAAATGTGTGAATTCCTTAAAAAAGAAAAAGCAGAAGTTGAGCGGAAACTCGGTCACGTTAGAGGGGTAAGTATGTGAGAATATGCAACACATTGGTTTTGGTTTCAGAAGCAATAAGCCAGAAATGAAAAGTTTAGATATACTGAGACAGTAGTAATATGCCTTTACTAAGTGACTTCTAGTTACAAATTTTATTCTGCTGCATCCATAATGTAAAACACCATTAAACTTTTCTCTGTGTCTCAAGTTAATGTATTTTATCATCTTTTATACCTGACATGCTTTTTATTTTACTTGGACTACACATCATCTCTCTTTTCATTGCATATCCCTCTGCATCTTCCAGTCCTTCTGTTCATTGAGGTAACTGCTAAATGCTCCATGGTCCAATTCTACCATCTCACAACTATTTTTTAAGATATCCAATGGCAAATTCTTGGTATAATGCTTTATAAATGTTTGCCCATTTTCTTTTGTATTCTGGTATTTTTCTTCCCATGTTATTGTGTATTTCCTTTGTATAATGAATAAATGCTACTTACGAGGCCAAGGCCAAAGATTTAAGCTCTTATTGATTTCATGCTGGTCAGTGGCACAAATGGAAGCAATCATAATGCAAAAATTCATTCAGGTCATAATATTAAATATATGATAGATTCAGTGAAAATACTAAGAATGTTATTAGAAAGTATTGAGAAAAAATATCTTGACAAAAGCATTTGTTTCATAAGTAAAAATATATGTGTTAATGTGACCTTTTCTATCTAAGTTAATTGTGAAAATATACCCCATCTACTAAAGTGATATAAAAGTTTGTATTTCAGGATTTTTCATTGCAAAGTATGAATACTAACTAAAATTTAAAAAATTAGGCATACTATTTTACACAATTGTTAAAAACTTTTTATTTTAAATAATAAGAAGTTAAACTAACTCGTGACCCACGTCTATTGATAATCTTTATGCAAGATTTTTTATTTCAGATGTCTCTTCTATTTATTTTGGACGGAAACTGAATTTCTAAGCAATAGCTATTCTTAGAGAAAATTGCCTTTATTATCCTGCAATTAAAATTTGATTACTCATGGCCGGGCATGGTGGTGCATGCCTGTAGTCCCAGCTACTTGGGAGGCGGAGGCAGGAGGATCGCTTGAGCCCAGGAGTTTGAGGTTGCTGTGAGCTGGGACACCAGGGCACTCTAGCCTGGGCAACAGAGCAAGACTCTGTCTCAAAAAAAAAAAAAAAAAAATTTGATTACTCGTGAGCTCTTTAAAAGTCACAATTTCTCTTTTGTGGTTTTATTCCATATAAAGAAAATTCTGGTATACTGGAGAGAACATTAGCTAAATAGACTATTTAGATTTATTCATTTTTATCAGACATCAAGGCGAGGCTAAGCTATTATTAGCTGCATGATTTTAGGAATATCACATTCTCTAAGTCTTGGTTTTCTTCTATGTAAAGTAAAAGCTATAATTCCTATATGATAGGGTTCTTTTAAGGATGAATTGAATTAAGCTTTGGCATCAAATATTGAGAAGTCTAATAATGAGTATAATAATGAGCTTGTCTTATTGTTGGTACTTTATGTTATATCCTCTAAAATATTTGATTGAATTAAAAAATTAACATATTCTTTTGTAGTCTGGTAGAAGTGGAAAGACAATCCCAGAACTAGAAAAAACTATTGGCTTAATGAAAAAAGTAGTTGAAAAAGTCCAAAGAGAAAATGAACAGTTGAAAAAAGCCTCAGGAATACTAACCAGTGAAAAAATGGCTAATATTGAGCTGGAAAATGAAAAGTTGAAGGTAATTTTTTTAATGTGATCATTTTTATGGGAATATTTTAGTTTTAAATTTCATTAATTTTTAGAAAAATTTTAAATATAATACATAAAATGGCTTTAACAGATGCAGAACATATTTTATACATATAAAATAAACTTATGATAGCCAAGGCTAAAGGTTTATAGAATAGCTTCATTTGATCTTCTTTAAAATAATAAACATAGATTAATTACCTATGTCTGTTTTTAGAAATATAGATATCCAAACCCGATCCCTGAAATTGATTTAATTATTTCAGAGTGAGACCTAACATAGGTGTTGTGTTGGGGTTTTTATTGTTTTCTTAAGTCAACAACTCATTCTGATATGTAGCCAAAGTTGGGAATCTCCGTTCTAGATGACCAGTGTTCAAGGGAATACTTTAATTTTAATCATATCAAATATGGTCTCTAAAACTACTTTGAAGTAAGTGTTACAAGTTTAGAGAATAGTATTTTATTTCTTTGTTTTGATAATGTGTAGTTTTTATTTTTTGGTTTTTATTACTAGGCTGAATTAGAAAAGCTTAAAGTTCATTTTGGACGTCAGTTGAGCATGCACTATGAGTCCAAGACCAAAGGCACAGAGAAAGTTGTTGCTGAAAATGAAAGGCTTCGTAAAGAACTTAAAAAAGTATGACTTTTATGACTGAGATTGTAATTATTTGTTTTTATTTTAATTAAGTAATAGCTCTTAGAAAAACTGAAAATAGATCCTTGATGAGAGTGTCTATTCAAAATAGACATTAAGAGATTTAGGAATTGTGTTTTTATGCCTACTATTATCACATTCTTTTACCAAGAGGGGCATTGATAATAAAAAAAATTAATATATTTAGAGGCACTACAATGTAGCCATTCAGCCTGGATTTGGTTCCTAGTTCTATAATTTATTAGCCATGGGAGCTAGGGAGAGCAACTTAACCCCTCTCTATCCCTTAATTTCCTCATCTATAAAATTGGAAATGATAAATATGCCTATCTCACAGAGCTGCTGTAGGGTGTGAGTTCATGTTTGTGCGCATGACTTAGAACAATGCCTAATATATAGTGAGGGACCTATGAAACTGTCTTAGTACAGTTTCTTTATATTTAAATAGCAAAATATATTCCTTGCTACAAATGGGTGTTGTTATTTATATGGATGATCCAGTAAATAAATTTAAATTAATATTTTAAACTAGTTAGGATAGTATCTGCATGTATCTTGAGGCCAGAGTGATACTGTGCTTTTAATGTGGGTGTTTAATAGTAGAAATAATTTATGTTACACATAATTTAGGCTTATAGCTAGTTCTCGTGTTAGGAAGTCAAAACAAAGCATCTTTTAAAGTATAAAGATGTAATTTATTCCATTATTTAAAAAATATTACATAGGAACAAAATGACAAATTTAAAGTAACCTCTACAGTAAAAGGCTTGTAAATATATTTCTCTGACCTCATTTACTGTTGTTCTAATTAATATGATCATATTGCTGTTTTAAAGGAAGGGACACTTTGAATTTACTGAAATTTTGATCAGCATTTAGAACTCCAGATTATTTTTTGGTTTCCTATTTGTAATGACAATTTCGAATACTTTGCATCTGTGAGAACAATGTTATATATTGGCATAATGTGCTAATTAGTTTTTAATGATAGGAAACTGAAGCTGCAGAGAAATTGCGGATAGCCAAGAATAATTTAGAGATATTAAATGAGAAGATGACAGTTCAACTGGAAGAAACTGGCAAGAGATTACAGTTTGCAGAAAGTAGAGGTCCACAGCTTGAAGGTGCTGACAGCAAAAGCTGGAAATCAATTGTTGTTACAAGGTAGGAACAGATAGTTTAAAACTTGTATAAAGTTAATCAGTTCTAATTCTGGCAGTATTGTTTTAAAAGATAACACTATTCTGAATAACCTAGTTTTTTCCTCATGAACAGTTTGGTTATTTATTTTACCATAATACTCACTTTTTTTATGTTCTAGCATTGCGAATCTTTTTCTTCCTTAAAATATTTTTGTTTGGGTGGCAGGGCCTGCTCAAGGCATGGGCCAGAGCAGAACTGGGCCTGGGCTAAGTTGTTGAAGCCACGTGTGCATCATGCAACTGCCTTTAGCTGTGAGCCTGGCCTGATGCTGACCAGCTTCTCCTGGATGCTGCTCTTCTCCAACTGCAATCTCAGCTTCTTTGTATTAATTTTCTACCTCAAGTATGAGCCAAGAATAATGGAGCTGTCTTGTCACGAACCATGGCAGACTAGATCTGTGCTGTGCTGCAATGCTTTTGGAATTATATTCTGGGCAACTTTCTTTTCAGATAGCCCGAGTAGATGAATTCAGCAGCAACTTTAGTGTCTTACTGGCCTCTACTTTCTGGTACTTGATTTTCTCCCACCCCATGAACCTTTTCTGCAAGTACGTGGGATTTCTGTCTGTGAAACTAATCTTTGTGGCTATGAAAGAAGTGGTGGTAGTTTATGTGTAAACATTCATGTGTCCATTGCCACAGTCACCACGGGTGGTTCATCGTGACTGTAATGAGTTGGTAAAAGGCTCTGGTGTCATTCTCATTCCCAATTTTAAGTGGGTACTTCAAGGACTTTGGAAGCCAGTGCCCAGCGGGATCCTACCCATGTCCTTTCCCATTAAAATCATTTTGGATGAAGTTGTGTTATTTACTGTCTAGCACATCTGCTGTTTCCATTTCAAAAGGCAAACTCATCTCTATCTTACTGTCGTCATAGAGTTCCTTATATCCATGCATCACCAATTTCCCCTTTGACGTCTTTGAGGGCTTCATTTGCCCTATCTGCTATTTGGAATTGCCTTCATGGGAGGTGAGATAGCAACCACTAGGATGGGAGTCTCAGCACTGTGAGATTACAGCAAGTCCCACAGTGTGGCAGTCCCACTGCCACACTGCACTTATTCCTGTCAGCCAAATTGAAGGAGAAAAGATAAAGGTTAAGCAGGCACATTAGAGGGTAGCCCAGATAGCCATGTACTTCTGGAAAGGAGTCCTTGGTTCCTGTCCTAATACCAGAGTAGTCAGAATCCACTCTTCTCCCCTCCAGCTCTCACTTTTACCATCTGCAAACCAGGAACAATTATTCTATCAGAAATAGCATCAGGGTTAAATCAAATAACAAGTGTGATAGTATGGGGGAGTGCTGAGGGGGGAGGGGTCTCTTCTTTTGTCTTCCTGGACCCCAGCAGTTGGTGCTCACCCAGCAACCCTATCAGTTGATGTCTTGGTCATTCTTTATTTCCTTATACAGTCACATATGGACTCACAAAGAATTTTGAGTTCTTTGAGATCTGTTTATTCAGCAGATATTTACTTAGTATCTGCTACTGGCCAAACTCTCTGCTTCATGTTGTATGTTATTTCTAAAATGCCCACCTTGCCTAGGTTCCTTCAGAGAATCACGTAGCTTCCATGGTTTAGAAAGCCCTAATTCTTAATGTGATCTTAAGTAAATTATATGCCTTCCGTGGGCTGCAGTTTTTATTATTTTTTTTTAATCTGTAGAGATAATGATCCTTGACCTTCCTTTTCTAAAAGGGCTCTATGAGGCTGGAAAAGAGATTGTTAGTTGCAAAAGGGTTTATAAGATTTATAAATGGTTAGTGGGGGATGATATTCAACCATAATTGAAGATGAGTTTGTATTTTAGATCATTTATGTGTTTTTAATCTGAGAACTGTATGACCATAGAGCAGGCCTTCGGTAAACCATTTTGAAGATATAAGTCTAAGTAGAAACCTCTTGTCAAAGAGAAGGCTCATTCTGATCCTTGACCCCCAGTTTCCCTAAATCTATACAAAAAAAAAAAATTGCTAAATTTTAGAGCTGGGATTATATACCCAGCTTAATAAAGCAGTTTAGAGATATCTCTCTTGGGACCCATGACACAGGTCTTGCTCATGCTGAAATCTTTGTAGTTACTCTGTTAATTACTCAACAAACTTGCTGACTGCTAGGACAGGTAAGGGTGATATAGGGGCTATTTTAGATAGGGTAATCAAGGAAGGCCTTTCTGCTTGGGTGGCTTTTGAACAGAGAATTAGATGAAGTAAAGAAGCAAGCTTCTGATATTTCGACATTAACTTTTGGTAGATAGTCTTGGTCACATTAAGAATATTTCCTTCTAAGTTTCTAAGATCATCAAAAGATGTTTGAAGTATTTAGACAATCATAATTTTCCTTTCAGATTTTGTTGCCAAAGCTGTACTAACCTTTTTTAACTTAGCTAGAAGGTGTTCCTTCTGTATTTTTGTCTGGAAAAGTTTTAATATTATATGCATTATTTTCTTTTAGGTATGATGGGCCTGTTTATACACAATTTTTCTCACCCATGCTTTTGCACAATTTTTCCCTTTCCTTTTTTTTTTTAAGAGACAGGGTCTTGCTATGTTGTCCAGGCTGGACTTGATCTCTTGGGCTCAAGCAAGCCTTCTGCTTCAGTATCCTGAGTAGCTGAGACTACAGACATATGCCACTGTGCCCAGCTTCTTGCCATCACCTTTTTTTTTTTTTTTTGAGACAGAGTCTCACTCTCTTGCCTGGGCTAGAGTGCCATGGCGTCAGCCTAGCTCACAGCAACCTCAAACTCCTGGGCTCAAGCGATCCTCCTGCCTCAGCCTCCCATGTAGCTGGGACTACAGGCACGCTTCACCGTGCCCAGCTAATTTTTTCTGTATTTAGTTGTTTGGCTAATTTCTTTCTATTTATAGTAGAGATGAGGTCTCGCTGTTGTTCAGGCTGGTCTCGAACTCCTGAGCTCAAGCAATCCTCCCACCTCAGCCTCCCAGAGTACTAGGATTATAGGCTTGAGCCACTGCGCCCAGCCGCCATCACCTTTTAATGCTAAATAAATAGGTAGCATTTGACTAGAAGAAACAGTAAAATAAGATATTTTTAATGCAGTAATTTGAACTTTTAAATCAGTAAGAGAAATCATTTGCCATGTCTGTAGTATTTTTTTCTTTATACTTTCAGAATGTATGAAACCAAGTTGAAAGAATTAGAAACTGATATTGCCAAAAAAAATCAAAGCATCACTGACCTTAAACAGCTTGTAAGAGAAGCAACAGAGAGAGAACAAAAAGTTAAGAAATACACCGAAGACCTTGAACAACAGGCATGTAATGTAATTTTTATTTACATGATAAAATAATGCATTATATCACAAGATGCTCCCTGCATTGTCTTATGTAGATAAAAATAGACTCTTGATTAATTCCTTCCCTAGAGGACCATCTAACTGAACAGCCAAAAAACTTTGGATCATCATTCACTTCATTCTTTTTCTCCTTTCCCACATCTTTTTCATCATTAATTCATGTGAGCTGTATTTTCAACCTATATCCTAAATCTGATCACTTCTCAGTATCTCCATCTCTACCAATCTTGTCCAAGCTATTATTAATATCTCCTACCTGAATGATTGCAATAATTTCCTAACTGGTCTCTCAGCTTCCACTCTTGCATCATTTCATCTTCTCTTTATCTCTGACCTCCTCCACAGAGTTTCCAAATAATCCTTTGCAAGCAAAAAGCAAATCATAGTAGTACTGTCCTCAGCTCACAATCTTCCAATGGTTCTCCATCACCCTAAAATAAAACTTAAATTTTCATAGCCTGTAATTATGTACACGATCTGGCTCCTAGTTTTCTCTCCAGTCTCATCTTCTACAACTTTCCCCTTCATTCAATGTTTTAGCCATATTAACTTTCTTTCAGTCTTTTGAACAAACCAAACTCATTCAAGTTTCAAGTCCTCGTACTTTTTTCCTTTGTTTAGAATACTATTCACCCAAATATTCCCATCGCTCGCTTCCACATTTCATGTCTCTGCTTAAATGGAGACTCCTCAGAGAGACTTTTCCTAACCCTAACCCTATATCACTTTCCATCACTCTCTATCCTCTTACCCTGGACTATTTTTCTCAATAGCCCTTCCTACCACCTGGCACTTTTATCACATCCATCATCACATCATATTGCAAACTCATGGTTTGTCTTCTCCCACTATTAATAAAAATGTAAGAACCATGCAAGCAGGGTCTTTGCCTATTTTATTCACTGCTATATCCTCTGTGCCTAGGACAATGCCTACCATGCAGTAGTTACTCAGTACTTAATTGTTGAATGAATGGTGAATTGAAAATAGAAATCTGCTTATGTATGCTTTTGAAAACCCAGCTTTTAATATTATGCTTCATTAAAAATGTGCATCTTTATAAACCTCATATTTCCATGTCAAACTTTATCTTCTAACTTTTCATTGTACCCAAAGATTGAGATTCTCAAACACATTCCTGAAGGTACCGAGACAGAGCAAGGCCTTAAACAGGAGCTTCAAGTTCTTAGGTACATCATGTGTTCATGTGACTGTTTTGTTTCTTTTTCTTTCTTTTTAAAAATTATTTTTTATATAACTGGGTTTGCTAGAGCTAGGCTTTTTAAACCATGCTGCCTAATAGGTTCATCAGGTCCTTATTTCATCCCTGTAATGCTAATCACTAACTTTTACATAATACATACTAGAAACAAAGAGTAAACCCAATCCTAATTTCAGTTTCAAGTTTGTGATGTAGTTTAAACTTGTCTTAAAAGCATGGAATGAATTAAATCTGAACTTCCTAAATACTAATAAATAAAAAGAACAAGTGATTTTTTACTTCCAGGGGTCTCTTACTTAGTCTACTTTCATTAGGCTCCTCTTGTAACAAAACTACTCTGGAAAATGGCATCAGGTCAGATATTAAAAACGTGAACACTTTGATTCCATACTTTGAGAATGGTGGCATTGCAGCATTGGGAATAAATGTTTATCTTGATACATTCTGATTACTGTACACTAACTAGTTCATAAGAAATGCCCACATATTTTGTAGAACAATGTCTGTTGGTATATTATTTTTGTTTTAACACATTATCATTGTCATCTAGATTAGCTAATAGTCAGCTGGATAAAGAAAAAGCAGAATTAATCCATCAGATAGAAGTTTACAAGGACCAAAGTGGACCTGAAAGCATCAAACCTGGTAATGTATATTATAAAACTACTCCAAGTTTTTAAACTCAGGTTTGCCTTTTATTGGTTCAGATTCCTTATCATCATTTCTCTACAAAAGCAAATACTTGATATGAAGTCTTAGAGCTGTTATCTGTCCATGCTATAAAAATATTCCCATTCATCCCTTGAGTTGTCTCTAATATAGTAGAAAGTACCTAAGTGTTTTTCTCCTTGTTTTCTGTCTGGGTGTTAGAGATTTAATCACAATACAAGGTTATGCAATGAATACTACTAGGTCTGTTATTTCCAGTTTCTAAGTACAGGCCTTTTCAGTTCCTCTGAACATTTTTTTCTAAATGTTATTAATTTAACCACTACAAATAAGTAAACACTGCCTATATTCTTTTTTTCCTTTTAGAAAGTAAAAAGAATGTCTTTCTACCCATTTCTATTCTTATTCAAGAGAATTACTATTCATTCCCCTGTTCCCATGTATACACACACATACATACACATGTATATTCATATATATATATATATACACGTACACTGTACAGTTGGTCCTCATTATTTGTGGATTCTTTATCTGTGAATTTGCTTACTCATTAAAATGTATTTTTAATCCAAAAATCAACACTTGTGGCAGTTTGTGGACATTTGCAGAGCAGTAGAGCATCTGAATAATCCAACCTACATGTTCCCAGCAAAGATCCAACAAGGCAATGCTCGGCATTCTTGTTTTCATACAGAGATGACTAGAGGATGTAGACAGTAGGGGGCAGCACAGCATAGTTTAAGAAGCTCGATTCTGATGCTTATTAGCAGGACAGTCTTCGGAGAATAACTTAACACTTCTGGACCTTGTTTTCTCTTTTGTAAAATAAAGAAAACAGCATTGACCAGGATGAGTAATTTCTAGGATTTTTAAGATAATAATCTATGTGAGATGTGTACATATATCTATGTAGGTATGTGTTTGTATGTGTATATAGTTCCCCTAGGAATAGTAGTTTGATATTCACTAATTAAAAGTATTTGTCCTGAGTTTATAGAACAAAACTGTGAACAAAGAATAGACTTTATATTGTTTATATATACATATATATTCTTGTACAGTGATATAAAATTGGATTCATACATACGATACCATATTTCTAGTTTATTTCCCTTTAACAATTTATCATGGACATCTTTTGAGGTCTGTTTATAAACCTGTCTCATTCTTTTAATAATTCTATAGTATATTATTGCATGGACACATTGAACCATTTACCTTTTGATGAACATTTGCTTTCAAATTTCTGCTTTTATTAATATAATACTATGATGAATCTCTTAATACCATAATTTAACGCTTTACTGAAAACACCAAATTTTGCTTCAAAGGATTTTATCAATTTATATCTGAACAATCTGAGTATTTCATATAGCTTTTCAATATCCTACTATGTAGTCCTGTGGCTACTTTGTATTAAATTCATTGTGTATGAGTTGTACTAGACACCATGCTAAGTGCTTTACAAGCATTCTATTTTATTCATATAACCTAGATGATGACTACTATTGTCTCCATTTTACATGTGATAAACAGATTCAAAGCGGTTAAGTAACCTGTCCCGATGGTCACCAAAGCTAAGTAGTGGCAGAGGCAGATTAAAACCTAAATTTAGGCTGAACATGGTGGTTCACGCCTATAATCCTAGCACTCTGGGAGGCCGAGGCAGAAACATCAGTTGAGGTCAGGAGTTTGAGACCAGCCTGAGCAAGAGTGAGACCCCATCTCTACTAAAAATAGAAAAATTAGCTGGGTGTAGTGGCACATGCCTGTCGTCGCAGCTACTCAGGAGGTTGAGGCGGGAGGATAGCTTGAACCCAGCAGTTGGAGGTTGCTGTGAGGTAGGCTGATGCCATGGCACTCTAGCCCAGGTGACAGAGCAAGACTCTGTCTCAAAAAAAGAAAAAAAAAACCCTAAATCTATGAAATTAAAAAGCTGCTTACCATTCCAGCCCTTAACCACTGTGCATGCTGCCTCTTGATAACTAAAAGTATATACATAAATCTCTCTCAGCAGAGCAGCCAGCTTGGTGTATACCAGACTAGACACAGTACCAAAGTCCTGTTGATGCTGTTAACATTAGACAAGTTCTCTAGTCTTTCTAAACCTCAGTTTCCTCCAGGAATTTCTGAGCCATAATATTCCTTATCTCCCATGTGAAGGAGATAAAGATACCTGTCATGTTTCAAGACTGTAAAGGCTTAAAATCAAACCAGAACTTTTTAGAAATTGTAAATTAAATAAAAGTGGTCATTAAGATAATTTTTGGAAGATGCTATACGTAATATTATATATATATAAGAATTTTTCCATATTAAAAAAAACATGATTCTACACTTCTAATACCTATCACATGCCTCTTCTCTTTTTGCTTGCTATGGAATTACAATACCTGATAGAGGTAGCATACTGAATATTCACATACTGAAAAGTCCTTCAGCCATAAAATGCCATATCTTCCAGGCTGTGGGTTTCATAAGTTTTCTGCTTATTCTCCATAACAAATCCTTTATCTTAAACTTATTCAGAGTGGGTAAAAGCAGAGTCTAATTTTTGTAACTTTTTCGGCAGATGCTGATCAACTAAAGGAAAAAGTAAAAGATCTAGAGACACAGCTCAAAACATCAGATCTAGAAAAGCAGCATTTGAAGGTAATTAAATATTGAATTATATCTAATTTTAGTATTGTTTTGTGGAAACAGCTGTTGGAAACTTTTTATGACAATCATCTTTGAGTTTTAAGTATGTATCCTAAAAATTCCTGTAATTACATCTTATATTCATATTTGACCTTGATATTACAATCAGTATTAAATAAGAGCTAACAAAAAAAACAGAATTAGAGTAAATTTATTTTTTAATTGTAACAAATATAGCTCATTATTTTCATATTTTCTTAAGTTTTGTGTCACATTGAGAATAGTGTTTTTAGTTCATTTTGAAATTCTTTTCAGGAATTTCCTCTTAAGGTTCTCTTAAAAAAAATATTTGCCATGCTTTACCTCTTAAGACTATAAACAACAAAAGGGCCTGGATATGAAAATTAGCTAATCACCACTGGCTATTCTAAATAGTCACTGGAGCTCAAAATCTTTCCCTTCATCAGATGCCTAACTTAGCCAGGCAGAAATCCAAAGGTTTCTCTGATCATAAATATATTTATAAAGTTAGTCATTATTCATTAAAAATTAGATATTTATAAAGAAAATATAAATGAAGTATAAACCAAAAATCTAAACCACAGTAGCTTCAATGTTGTAAATAGCTAAGTCTTTTTGACTGCCTTATTATGAGTATCCTATGTGCTTAGAGAAAGATAATCCCACCATAAACTAAGAGTTGATAAATTTTAGTCAGAGAATAGATAATTTGATTTGACAGTTAACAACTTAGTTATTTATACTGTACAATGGAACTTCATTAACAAAATCTTAAGAAAATACTTTTGCCTTTATAGCTATATTTGACTATTCAGGATACTTTGGCTTTCACATTTGTAGTTAAATCTCTTTAATTCAAACCTAAAGCATGTATTATATTTCCTATATGCAACTTTTAAAGATAATATGTTTCTATTAGGAGGAAACAAAAAAGCTGAAAAAAGAACTGGAAAATTTCGATCCTTCATTTTTTGAAGAAATCGAAGATTTGAAGTATAATTATAAGGAAGAAGTAAAAAAAAATATTCTATTAGAAGAGAAGTTAAAAAAACTTTCAGAACAATCGGGAGTTGAATTAACTAGCCCTATTGCTGCTTCTGAACAGTCTGAAGATGAAGAAGAAAGTCCTGTTAATTTTCCCATTTATTAAGGGCCACCTATACCTGTAGTTTTATTTGCCTATTTATTAACTTTATAAGTTAAAATTCCATGTGGAACTAATCTCTGAACTATAGAATTTCCTTCTCACTACCATGTACCTTTACTTAGATTAGAATTTTTAGTACATAAAATGAAATTTTTAACTTATTAGACAAGTATATTTTTGAAGACTTTAGAATAAGTATGACTATCAAGAAGTATCAGGGTAAATTCAACAGCTTTAACATTTATAATTGGAGTTTCATATATACTTTTTATATGTGTTAAGATTCTCAAATACTATGACACACACTATATATATATATATATACACACACACACACAGACACATAGATATATAGATTGAGGTTGAGCCATGTTCTGTTAAATGTATAGCAAAATTAAATTGAACTTAAATTATTAAATGTTGGAAATAAATCATAAAAAATTGTTGGTTTAATTATTGTCTCTAAATTACCACCCAGTTATGGTGGAAAGAATCCAGCCTTTGTAGAAGTTTGGGAGCTTACTGTTACTTACGTTTTTATGACCAAAGGTTAAAATTAATTTGCTGATTCTAAATAAAATTTTGAACGGGTATTTTGAAACTGGAAAATTCATTTCTTCAAATGGTAGAAGACATACTACTATGTTTCACAATGAATAGAAACCTTGAGATATTTATAAACATGGCAGAATATTCAAGATTAGAATATAACAATAATAAAATGAATTTTAATTACATTTGCATTTTATACATCAAATATTATATCTTTAAGCCTACCAAATTTCTGCTTATCTAATTTTAAAAAATGATTAAACAAACACTTAGTATCAAAGGCATAGTCATATTTGTTCAAGTTCATGTTGATAATAACTGGTTTCGAATTCATATAAGTATCTGGAATTGGCCAGCATAAACCAAGATGATGGCGATGGACCTGGAAAGAGAAAAAAGTTTTAGCTATTCTCATTCATTTGTGAAGCATGGACAGCACAGGGGTAAGACTTAAGGATACTGTTTTTGGAGGGTGATATGACTCAAGCATGAGTATTAGTCTAAATTAACAGGCTGGGCACAGTGGCTAACGTCTGTATTCCTAATCAGTCTGGGAGGCTGAGGGAGGAGGATCACCTGAGATCAGGAGATTGAGGCCAGCCTGAACGAGAGTGAGACCCAATCTCTACCAAAAAATAGAAAAATTAGCCAGGCATGGTGGGGCATGCTTGTAGTCCTAGCTACTTGGGTGTGTGAGGATCTCTTAAGCCCAGGAGCCAGAAGCTACAGTGAGCTATGATGACACCACTGCACTCTAGCTGGGGTGACAGAGTGAGATTCTGTCTCAAAAAGAAAAAAAAAATTAACGATTGGGAAGAAGTACACAAATTCAATAGATTAGAATCTTTAAGAACTGGTAACTGGATATATGAAGTAATGGAAAGGAAGGTTAAAAATAATAGCCAAGTTTTTACTTCAATAAATTTCAGTGTTAAGACTAGGTCTAGTTTTGAACATTATGAATATCAGGTTCATGTAAGAAATCAAATTGGCAAGTCTAGAAGACAGACTGAAAGGTTACAAAGTATAATATAACTCATTCTGTATATATAAACTACCACCTTGGTACTCTTTTTACTCAACAAATTCTATAATGAAGTAAACTTGGAGATACTGAGCGAAACTAAGTACAGGATGTCTCCGAGGGCACAATGTACAACTTGAATTTCCATGTAGGGGATATGCAGGATCAGTGAAGCACATCTAGTATGGCCAATGTCCCACAGAATACACCTGGGAAATACTGTTTTTAGCATTTAAAGAATGGTGGCATGTGAGATGAGGAAATTAAATTTCTTTGCTGCAAATCAGAATTGCTGCAATTTGTAAAGAGTATTTTAGTACTGCTTAGACTTTGTTGTTGGAACATAACACAACATAGCCCCACACAAGCTATATTTTGCCATTACCTTAATTAAACAGCCGTCACTGCAATGCCATACTATTCCTTCAATTTTACCCTCTCTGCAACCTTCAAACCAGGACAAAAGATCATTGTGCTTCAGTGTAGGCAGATTTCTTATTTGAAATGCTCCATGTGGTATAAGAAGATGTAATGGATGCTTCTTGCTTCCTAACCCTAAATGGTAAAATTTGCCATTAACCATACTCATTCAAAAAGAACTTTTCAGAAAGAATGAGAAAATTTACCTCATTTCCAAATAAGTCTTCTAAAACATTTAGGAATAAAGTTAGAAAAAGTATAGTTGGTCCTTGAAGAGAGTATAATCCAAGTGCATTAAGTCCTGCTTTCTCTCAAATGTGGCACCATATTCCAATAAACCTAAACTCCACCTCTGTGTACTTTACCCAGTCTACACCAGCAGTCAGCAAACTAGGACCTGCAGACCAAGCCTAGACTGACACCTGCTTCTGTAAATAGTTTCCGTGGACATAGCCACACCACCCATTCATTTAAGTACTGTCTATAGCTCATTTCAGAGGTGTAGCCCACAGAGTTTAAAATATCTACACTGGCATTTTGGAGAAAAAGTGTGCCAACTCCTGCTCTGTATACACCATTAGTCATAGTCAACTATTATTCCATGTTTATCAAACAGATGTACTATAATCTCTGATAACTTGTCTTATTATCATCTTAGTTGCTTTATACCTGCCAATCAATATACTTTTGATCTCAATACAGGATTTTCTTATTATAGCTTTAATATCCTTAGGCCTATCTTCTCATCCCGCATCAACAATGTACTCCATAGTGCCGTCAGGACTTGTACTCAGTTCATCGTGGTATATATTTTGATGCTTGATACAGTATTCATGGTAAATTCTTTATTTACTTTACTCTTGGCTGTTCAAATTAATGCTGTAACCATGAAAAGTACATTTTCAATCAACTCAGCTCACCTGAATATGAAAAAGCAATGAAAAGTTATACCTGAGTAATTAGTTTTCATACATAGTTGTTTAATGTTATCACAGGAAAGAATAAGAGGATAAAATCAGCCTTCTGGATTAATAAATCAAAATGGTTAGTCATGCATAAATATTTCCATGAACATTAAAGTTAACAGAAATGGATGTAATCCCAGGAAACTATTTAACACAAATTTGTTAGTCATTTCTGTGTCGTGTGTGTTTTTTTAAGTTGACCCTAGGAAGTTCTCTTTATAAATGACAGTAACTATAACTGAGTAAGAAAAAGGCTTCACTCACCATATGGATTTCCATTGATATTTGTTCCTATAAGCTCCAGTGTTTGCTCTAAGAGATCTGATAGTGGCACTGCACTAATTTCCAAAAGTCCAGGATCATCAGGATGATGCTTTAGTACCAGGGCGATTTCAAATTCATAATTAACTACAGAGGAATGCCAGCAATACTGTTTGTTGTTTTTCTCTACTGGTACCCAACCTATCATTTCAAAAATATATATTTTATTACATCATTTTTCTATGGATTGAAACGATATGTAATTCTATTTTTGTTATAAATTTCCATATTCTCTGGATGTCTATCACACAGGTATCATTTTTAAAATCAGTGGGAAAGTTAACAGTTTCACAACTTTTTTTTTTTAAATCATAAGGGTTCATTTTTTATTCTGTTTAGGAATTCACCTGACTATTCACTACACAACACCCAGAATTTTCTTACTAGAAATTTCATTCTAATTCAGTAAACACTGAATACTATTCTCAGACATAGCATTAAAACTCTTTTTAATAAATGCTACCTTCACTCTGGTTTCAGGGACGACGACATACGCAGTAAACGTTCCACAATTTATTAAACTGTTCTCTGCCTCCTTTGTAGTTTCAGGGACAATGGACATATGCAGTAAATGTTCCACAATTTATTGAACTGTTCCAATATTTATTGAATAATTTATTGATACCACATTTATTGAATGTTATTTTTGTTCCCCTTCTCACTCTTGTTGCCAGAATTGGCCCCTCATTGTGGAGAACTCATTACCAAAGAAAACTAGGACATACATGCCATTGTGACCATATTGTTGACCTTCATTATTCACCCCAAATTACTGTAATTATTTCTTTGCTGGTCTGCTAGCCTCCACTTTTATTATAGTTCTATTTCTAACATTTAAATTTAGTTCCTCTGTACTTCTGCTTAACAATCATTATCTTCAGGATAAGCTTCAAACTCTTTTAGATGGAATACGAGGGCCTTTAAAATCTGAGACACCTCCACCCTCAACTTCTATAATCTCAAGATGTCATACACCCTAAACATTCCAACTACAACAAAGTGTTATGTCCAAAATACTCGATGCTCGCTCCCCTCTCTGCCTAAACTGACCTTCCCTCTTCTTGTCAGCTAAATTCCTGGTTCTTAAGCTTTGGTACAGATGCTAACTCCTCTTAGAAGCTGCCTCTAACCACTACAAATTGAAATAAGAATTCCTCTTCTTTTCTCCAGTTAGATCCTATGTATTCATTACTGTTAATTCTTAAATCATACTATTATTGGTCAATTTCTCCCAATGTCTAATAAAAGATCATTGAGGACAATGGTTCTGACCTTCATTTTTGTGTCACCAGAAACTAAGCAGGTACTGCACGTAATAGGCATTCAAAACATGCCTCTGTATATGCCCATAATGTTAATCTGGGGTTATCTACAACCTCAGCTACCTCTGCAAAATTTTTCCCATTCCCAGAAAAACTATTTGTGAGACACCTATTTTTACTCCATTCAATGAGAGATTCTTCTGGGATCTTCACAAAAAATAAACACATACACCATATGTTATTCCCAATTTAAAGGTAAAGACTTCTTGAAATATCATTTCAGACTACATTAATCATATTATCTACCCTGACAAGAACTTTAAGGTCATTGTCATTCAACACTTTGTCACAGACTACAGCTAGTAAACTATTCATCTTAGAAAAGATTCTAAATCTGAGAGGACATTCTTGACGTGAAACATCTTTGATATAAACTGCCAGATTTTATATAAATTTGATTCAGAAATTTTATGCTATACATATTGATAAAATGAACCAGATTAAAATTAATTTCTATAATTTCTCATTGATTGCACCTTTTGTTCTTTTTACTAGTCAACACAAAATTCCATTTAAGAAGAGATTTCATGATACCAGGAATGTGTCCATTTTCATCAGGCACCGGATTCCCATTTAATTGCTCTATTTCTTTTGCTGGTATCCAGCACTCTGGAGCAGGTTTAAAGTCCTCCTCAACATTCCAAAAAAATTCTAAAAAGAGTCAGATAACATTATATGTGGTGATATTTTAAAAAATGTAAAACACTGAAGAGATTCAAACTGGGAACAGCTAATAAAACATAATATCTGATATGATGTAATTATTCTTCATTCACTGGGACTCCAGAGTGTGACTGTACTTTTCAGGGCTAGGGTACTAACACTTTAAATTTTCAAGTTTTAAATCCATGACCATTAGTATATAGTGTAACCAATATCCATTATATATAAATTTATATGAATTTTTAATGCACTATGGATACATATATATAAATTATATACATGAATGAGTATAGATATACAATGAGTGTATATATCTACTACATATAATATTTAAGGGGGTTTTAATGTAATAATTTAAAATACTAATTTTCCTTTGAGATTTGTACCTGATTTGTAAAGTTACATATTTCTCTCTTACAGAGACAAAATCAAAATGTGTCTCACTCATTATATTTGTAGTAATTTGCATGTTTTAATAAAATAGACTCATACTATAATGAAGTCACAGAAATATTAAGAAAATATTTTTCAAGAATATTCTTTATATAAAATTACTCAATTATAATTTTTATTTTTTTCTAAATTATACAGAAAGATGAAATGTATAGAAACACTATAGCAATAAATAGCCACAAATTTCAGCTATTTAAATCACGAAAAGTTAAAAAAATAAAAAACTACTAACCTTTTGAGTTTTCTTTTGAATGTAGAAAATTTTTAAATCTTTTGTCGGCTTGTTTGTTAGGTTTTCTATCTAGCCGAGCCCAAAGGTATGGCTGATCTAAAAAAGTAATAATAAAAGGAAAAGTAACATATAAGAGACAAAACTTATCTTGAAAGACAGTTCAGAATAAAAGTTTCAATAAACAGTAGGGTCATTTCTCTAAGAGAAGAAGCAACCCTAGAAAAACAAAGGGATATATGCAGTCTTAAGATATATACCACCTAGCTATGCTATACCTGATGCTGTGGAGAAGACTTACTTCTTTGGTTAATGATGAGGATGACATAAAAAGTAAACTCATGATCCTGTTATAAGGACATTCCATAGTTATATTTTATTAGAAATTAGTATTTGTGAGAAACTAAAGCTACCTCTATACAAAATGGAAACATAACCAGATAATTGTATTCACACCTCCCTTGAATATTACACTGTAAGAGTTGATTCCTGGAACATCTGGAATTAGGCTGAGCTGTTTTACATGGGACTGACCCCTGGTCAATGCATGAAATGATTATAGTGTTGGTTTGCATTCATGGGTCTGAGGAGTTTCAGGGCACTGTGCCAGTATTCTTTATTGGTAAGAGTGAGACCCTTGAAGGGCTCTGCTGTTGAGGCTGGTTACTTAGCAGGAAGATGCCTAATGTGGCCAGCAAAAATATAAATACAAAATATAAATTCCAAGCTCAGACTCTATTTTGGACTCCCTGGTTCCAAGGTATCGCCTGCACACATCAGTGGTTCCTTATCTGAGAAAATGTGTCCTGCCAAGGCCTTAAAGTAGGGCACAATAGCAGCTTTTACCTGGCCTCTCCAAACCTCGTGCTGTGAGATAGTCCTTGGCTGTGATACACATCTCTACTTTTAATCCCCTTGCTATGCTGTGCATCCTTTACCAGTAATAAAATGTGGATTTGTAAGCATTGTCATTTTGGGTCCTGTGAGTCTTCTTTGGCAGTTAAACTACAATCTTGTTTAACTGCCATCATCCTGCATAATCACACATAATGATGCATACTGAAGTTTCTTACTATAAAAGCCTGAAAAATCTTTTACAGTTCTCTCAAACACATAAATCTGAAGTTTGTAAAAATCACTATACTTTGGTTCAGATATTATATATTACTTATTAGCTATCCAGATAACATGAAGAACCACATTAAAATTATATTGTCATTTCTGGTTGAATGGACCTTTGGGTTTTTTTTTTTTTTTTACCAGTTAACATAAAAAAGGTATTTCACTCAGATTCATTAGGATGACTACTATCAAAAAACAAAAAAGTGGTGGTGAGGATACAGAGAAAAGAGAAACTTTGTGCACTGCTGGTGGGCATGTAAAATGGTACACCCACAATGCAAAACAGTATGGTGGCTCCTCAAAAAATTAGAATTACTATATGATCCAGGACTTCTACTTCCGGATATACACCCAAAAGAACTGGTAGCAAAAATGTATTTGTTCACCCCTGTTCATAGCAGCACTGTTCATAATAGTCAAAAGGTGAAAGCAACTCAAGTTTCCATCGATGGTTAACTGGATAAACAAAATGTGCTCTATATAGACAATGGAATATGATTTAGCCTTAAAAAGCAATGAAGCTAGTCACAAAAAGACAAATACTGTATGATTCCACTTTTATGAGGTATTTAGAATAGTCAAATTTATAGAGATAGAAAGTATGGTTACAAGGGGTTGGAGGTGGGGAAATAGGGAGTTGTTTCATGGGTACAATTTCAGTTTTATAAGACGAAACTGTTCTGGAGATGGATGCTGGTGATAGTAGCACAACAATGTGAATGTACTTACCACTGAACAACTGTACACTTACAAATGGTTAAGACGGTAAATATCATGTGTATCTTAACACAGTTAAAAGATTTTTTAAATGCATTTCAGAAGACATTTCCTGATACAAGCGATGTGTCCAGGTGCCCATTTCATGGTTCTATTCATTTTTGTGGAATTGAGAGGTAATCTCACCATCCAGAAGTAATCACAAAGAATATTTTTCTTTTCAATGTAATTTTTTTCTTAACATGGTTGACAATTTCTATTTGAGTTTCTACTTCTTTTAAAGTACATTAAATTAATTAGCAACACTGCCAACAGTAATAAAACCACTAAAATCAGCACGGAGATCTGCACAAGGAGAACAAGCTTTAGGGTCAGACAAACCTAGTTCCATTGCCAGTTCAGCCATTCATTAACTATATAGTCTTGAACAAATTATTTAAGTTCCCTGAGCCTCATTTTCCTTATCTGTAAAATGTAGAGGCTTCTTGTACAAGTTATAGATAGTATGTATGAAGCATTTATCATACTGGCTGGTCCTTAATGAGTATTAAGTGTTAGTCTACTTCCTTTCCTGCCCCAAGAGAAAAATACAAAAATATAATAAGTAAAATATAACAATTGTGACCTTTTATTCTTGCTACTAAGGTTTCCAAGGGTTCATGAAAAGCAAATGCCGCATTTCAGATTTATATAATTTGTAAAGTGATTAAGAGAAATAAGTAATATTTGTAGTAAACATAATAGTTTTGTTTTACCTTTGTAGGTAGTAACATAACAACATGTTCCATCCACTTTTTCTGTTGGAATTGCACTGTAAATATCTGCATCTAATGCCTTGTGACTGATAGTTTCAGTTGCCAAAACTTTAAATGGCTTAAAAGAGAAAGAGAGAAAACTCGTTTAAGATAGACAGCCTCTGTACTTTGCACACACTCTCACCTGAAATGTCCTTAATTTCATTAATTTTAAGGGATGATCCTCTTGTTCATCCTTCAAACAATTTAAAAATATTTCTTCTGTGAAGTTTTGAATCACCCCTTCTCTTCTATGTTATCACAGCAATACCTGATGTTCTACACAAATCTGTAATTATTTACATGTTGCTTTATCCATTACAATGACCTAACACCAGGAACTATGTCCTACACAGTACTGCATCCCTAACACAAGTGTTCAGTATGTTCAATCATAGTTGACAATTATTTTCTAAATGCCTACTGTGGATTAAGCATTGTCCTCAGCACTGGAAATAGAGGTTTCTGCCTTTGGTGAAACTTGCATCTTAATGAAGGAGACAAAGAAACAAAATGCATAATACAATGTTAGGTATGACAAGTGCTAAAGAGAAAAACAAATGGAGTAAAGGCAAGAGAGGAATGAGGTACTATTTTAGATATGGTGGACAGGAAAGACCACTTTGGAGAGCAACATCTGAGCAGATTGGAAATGAGGAAATACACCATGTAAACATTCAGGGGAAAAAAGGCCCCAAGTCAGGAGGTTTCTGGATATGTTTGAAGGATGCAAGGCAGCCATTGTGTTTGGAGCTAAGTGAAAGTAAAACTAGATTATGTGTTTAATTAACTTAAATAATTCCATAGGTACTTCTGGTGGTTCAGTACAAATATTTTCCAATCATAATTTTTAGTTTTTCAAGACTCAGTCTACTCTTCAATACAGGAGACTTTCCATCTTTTATAAACACAAACATTTTTATGATTTACAAAACTTATTTTTCAATTAAGACTGGGTTCTTAGTCTTAGCAAGGATCTGGTAATATACTTCTACCTCAGGCCACAGTCTCAAGGAGCAGACAAAAAAGATGGAAAATAGTTTGTATTTTGTTTTTGCTTTTTTTAGCCTTTTCTTCTAAAAAAAACTAATATTCACATGCTAATTACAGAAAATTTATAATGTGAAATATACAAAAGCATAAATAAGAAATCATCCATCTCACCATCCAGAATTAATCACAAAAAACCTTTTGGCATAATTCCCATCTCTTTTTCAGTGCATTTTTCTCCTTAAAATAACATCAATTTCTATTTTCTACAGAGGAAAAGCGAAAAATCAAATGCTTTCTGGATATACTTATTTCATATGCTTTTCCTCTTCAGCTGCATGATAAACATAAAATAAAAGCAATATCTTTTTCTTTACTTAATATTTCATCTCTGAAAATTGTTAATTGCTATCATAAGCAAAGAATACCTAAACTATAATTATTCTCATCGTTTTCATAAAGTAATTATCAGTAGTATATCTCCATTGTGATGGAGCTTGCATCCCTGGCTAAACATTTCAGACCACAGACTTTTACATAAAAGTTTTATAACCTGAAAATACTTGGATGCATTATAAAGTCCAACAAGTACTCTTCCGGAAAATATATCACCTGCTTGAAAGGGAAATTAACCCCTGATGGTTTCTTACCATTAACAGTTACTTCTTATATAGATATTATGGTATTACAAACTCCAATTTCTGAGCTATATTAACTACAGTTGTTTACATTTGCTTATTTATTTTGAAAATGTCCAAGGCAAAAGAAAAATTGCCTCTGTAAAACAAATCTTTCTTGATTCTGAGTTAGGCTTCACTTTGATAATAGTTTTCTCCACAGCCAAGTAACTTCCCCATGCAGTCTCATGGATCTTTCACTTTGGAAGTTGTATTCAGGAGTCTCACTATAATGCTGATCTTTAAAAACTCTGTGATCACTCATTCATCAAAGTTAGAGCATTTAGTTTGTGCAAAGCCTTGTTCTAGAGTCCTAAACTATGCAGGCAGAGTATAAAAAAAGGAATAACACTGGCTGGCATCACCTCTTAGGTAAAACCTCAAATGTGTCCTCTAGTACTACAGCCCCATTGATGACTCCAACTGGTCTACTATGCCACCTTAGATATGTTACAGTGTATACTTCAGTACCTTTTCAGTTCTAAGTCTTTGCATAATGAGTACTCAAAATTTGAGGTTGATTTGGGTTCATTCATGTTTTTTCCATAACAGCTTTCTCTGTTTGATTGTTACAACTACCAAGGAGATCACTTGGCTTTTGTTTTTCCTTAGATTTTGTTTGCTTTGGGAGCACTCATTTCTTGTCCCTAATTTAGCTTTATCAGTGGTAAACTGTTTACATATTTAATGTATGGTTACTCTCTAGAAGATAAAAGAACATCAAAGATGGAGGAAAAGACAGTTTCTCAGGTTTCTACCAACTTTTTATCTGTAATTTATTTTCATTTCTGAGATTTATGCCAGTTTTATAGTCTTAATCTGAAGGAACATCATCTTACATTGTTAAACAGCACTGCACAACATAAACATTATACCAGTGTGTATAAGCTTAAGACTATTAAAGTGGAAGTACTATTTCAAACAGGTAAACTAGGAAATTAGCCCCATTCTACTACTGATTCAGTACTTTTAAGATATAACTGATTGGGGATTTATCACTAATTTATGACAGTGGTATCAGAGCACATCAATTTAACCTATGGTGGTAGAGCCAGAGTCTGGACCAATAGTAGTGTGATTAAGTGAGAGAGAAAGAGAGAAAGAGAAAAAGAGAGAAAGAGAGAGAGAGTGAGTGTGTGTGTATTTGAATTTATCAAAGATCTTAGGAAGATTACTCTGTCCATGGAGTTCTTGATAAATGTAAACATTGCTTCCGTAAGAATCAATCATCCACCACTCTTTGCTACTGACATGTCCAAAGAACAATAGAAAACACTGAGGGATACACAAAGTTCTCCTTCTCTACCTGTTATTAAAGACTTTAGACTATTCCTGAGAAAAACAAGGCATGTGTGCATAAAAAGTATATAATGAATATCAATTGGGGGGGGTCCTCTACAATTTCCGGGGAAGGGAAATCACTGGAATGATTAAACTGATCAAAGATTTCACAGACAAGGTCTGACTTTAAAAATTAAGAACACTCTGGAGGTGATCCAGACAGAGTGATTAGTCTGAACGAAAATATAAGAGGATTGTGGCTGGTATGTTCACAGGATGAAAGAGATTTTGCTAAAACAGAGACTTCACTTTGAGAAGGTTAGAGAGTAAATTGAGCCTGATTTCATGGGAGATCTTGAATTATAATTAAGAATTTGAATGCTAAGCTGTTCTTAACCGCAGAGAGACAAGAGGCTTATTTTCTCCTGGTGCAGGGTACTTTTATAAACTACTCCGCTCTAATAAAAGTTGAAAATCACAGCCAGAGTGAAGATAACACAGTTGCAATGTTTCATACGGATTAGATTTGTTAAAGCTTAAAAAAAAAAAAGGCTGATAACTACTGTTACACTGAGTAAAAACTGGGATTTTGTCTAGGAAAGAATATGGTGATGATCGTTCTGGATGGCAAGTAAGACCAATTAGGTAATGCAATAAGCAGGACATGAAATCATTAACTATAACAGTAATAGCATTATAAATGAGAATGAAAAGATCAGATGTTATCAAATAAAAAGCAAGGTGAATGGAAAACTGGCATGAAATGACTCAAAAGTTCCTTCCTTAATTGCACAAATATATATCCAGTGTCAGGTCCTAGAAGCCAGGACTAAAGATAACTGGGCAGTCTTTGCCTTAAAGGCCTGTTAGTCTAGAAGACAAGAAGATGGCCAGTGCCAACGATAAAAGGTGGGGTGATTTCAACCGGACATATTGATTTTGAATGAGTTGGCAGCATCCAGTTCAAAAACATGGATTCTACTGATCAGGACTACCATGTCCTTGATCAGTGGATTATTAAAGAATTATCCTGAAATAGGTTACTTAGTGTTCATTCACTAGCATTCAGTGAGGGCCCACTGTATGTTAAACACGTTGCTAGAATAGAAAACTTTGAGATGGAAACACCAAAGTTAGAATCAAGTAAGTAATTACTGGTAATAATACATGAGGTCTGATCTTCAGTGACGTAATTAGGCTAGCTGTCAAGACTGCCACTGGTTCTGATTGTAACAGGTAAAGCAAGTCTTCTAATATCTCCACTTTTTCACCACACTCTTAAAAAGCAGTAAAGCTTGAACTGTGGTGATCCTATGGATATTGAGAGGTTTTCTCCAGAAACTGCTACCCTGGGAAGAAAGGGACGTTACTGTGGATATGGGTTTTCAATTTCCCTGCAAGGGCAGGACTGAATCGCCTGATCAGAAAAAAGTGCTCTCGCAGATTCCCTCCCTTACAAACTAAGAAAGGACAAGAACCTGGAGCTCGGGCCGTAGGGAACTCCCACCCAACCTCCCCAGCGAAACCTACAAGAGCTCCCGGCCCGCACCGCAGCTCTAACGCGCCCAGCCGCGCTCGTCGGGTTCGAAGCCCGCCAGCGCCGCCGGGAGCGGCCCACGCGCGACTGCCCCGCCGGCGCGGCGCTCCTCGGTACCTGATGCTCCCTTTTGGCGGAGGGCTCCTCTTTCACCTCCGTCACAAACACACACGGCATTTTCCGCTGCACGGAGCCCAAGCGCCTCATGCTGAACCCAACAGACAGTGCGCGTGGAGAGCGCGCTCTCGAACTGCGCGCGGCCCAGGCGGAGAGAGAACCCTGCAGCAGTAAATCCCCGGGCTCAGGCCACTCACACTCCGCGCCCGCAACAGCAGTCGCGCCTCCGAGACGCCAAACCCGAGCGAGGGGCGGGACCGCACGCCCGGAAGCGGCCGCCAGACCGAGGTGCCTTCTGGGAGTTGTTGTGCAAGAGCAGAGGCGCCGGGTGCTCTCCCACGTTCGTCCCCCCGGGTTTTGATGACAATGAAAATACAAAGTTCCGCTTGCCGAGCGTGTGTGCCTTCTTAAGCACACCCAGTAACCGATGATATTTTTGAAAATTAAACAATATCAAGTTTTAAGGGATGAACATGTCAGATGGCGATTTAACACCATTCTAATGAAACCTGCTTGCCTGTTTTCTTTAACAAGTTCATGGGGATAGCACTGTAGTTTAGAAATATCTAGAGACATTCCCAGATTCCAAGCAGAATGAAAATTGATTTCCCAGGAAGAATGTCAGGAAACGCTACAATTAAAATACCTGGGACCAAAAAATTTTTTTAAAGTTACCCGTTTGGATTATGTCTCATTGTGCAGCGTAGTGTGGTCGAAGTTGGTTCCGATGTTCTTTCCGGAGCGAGTGCGAAGTTTAGCCTTAGACTAATCCAAAACTACAGGAATACCAACGGACTTCAGTCTCAAGTGTTTCATTGGACTCTCATTTATCTTAATTAAAGATGAGCTCCAACAGCGTCCAAATGGCTTGAGTAGTTGTCAGTCAGCTGCAGAGCTAAAACCTACTTCGACTTACTGCTCAAAAGAATATTAGTAGTAAGACTGTCGATGACCGAACAAAATAAATATTAAATATTTAGTAATGGTAGCCTTTCTATCTCTTTACATCTAGTAGTCCTCAGCCTAAAGTTGTAGAGGAATTTTGACTTTACTGTCATCTTTTATGTGCTTAGACAAAGCCCAGATCTCATTTCTGTAATTGTTTTATTTGCATGTATCCAACTGTCCAGCATTTTACTGAATTAGCTCTTGGAAAAATTAAACAACTATATGTCACTTGGAGGTATTTATAGTAAGGAGGTTCCCAAGGAATGAAATATCCCTGAAAAAAATTCATTGTTTTTTGATTGTTGGATTCAGAGGGGGCTAGGGAGGAAGAGATTTGCCATTTCAAAGTGTTTACTTTTTTTCTGCTTTCTTCTATTTTCTCATAGGAAAATACAAAAACCCCCACCCGCCCAGTTTAAAAAAATAAAATAAAAACAACTGATGGCTCTGTGATAATTGGAACAAGAAAGTTCTTAGCATTTTGCAGTCAAGAAGCATTCTCTGTTCCTTCAGAGGAAACCTAAAAAGTAGCTTGTTTCATGAATCTCAAAAGACAACAATTAAATAACCTTCACAACTATCAACTGTCATTTTACAAACTGCCACAGAATCCTCTAGGTCCAACATTCTGTCATTTCTCAGAAAAGATCATCTCTTCTAAAAAACACTGCACTTGCTCTTTCAATAGTAGCAGCAAGGCTAATCATCTGTTAGGAAGCACTCTCTATTTCCAACACTATGGTTTCACCAGTGCCTGGAGCAAAACTTCTGGCAGAAATGCAAGAGTCCAATCAGGGGAAAGGCACAGGATCAATTCACAGTTATAACCTGGACTCCTCCTCTGATGGGTAGCAACCATCAGCTTTGCCTGATTCTTATAATCCTGAAGAGTCACCAAAGAGTTGCTATCATTTACTGTACTTAAAGTGGTGTTACAGCATTACAAAACGGAAGAAAGACTTTATTCTCTGATGTGTTAGTGCTCTAGCATGCATCAAAGATGAAAAACACTCAATGCAAGCCTGCTTTGGTCAACACAAAATACTTAAAGAATCTTCAGCTCTACTGGGAGACAAATTTCCCATTACTCTTCATTACAAGGAATAAAAATCCTCATGAATAGGATCATAGCATTCTGTGAAAGTCTAAAATGTAATTCACAACAGGAAAGAATAGAAGTGAAGAGATTTAGAAAAAGGAAAAAAGAGAGAAGGAAAAGAAAATTTTATTTTTTAATATTTTTATTTTTATTGATTTATGTATTTTTTTGAGACAGAGTCTTGCTCTTACCTCTCCAGGTAGAGTGTAGTGGCATGATAGCTCACTGTAACCTCAAACTCCTGGGCTTAAGCAATCCTCTTGCGTCAGCCTCCCAAGTAACTGGGACTACAGGCACACACTGCAATGCCTGGCTGATTTTTTCTATTTTTGGTAGAGATGGGGTTCTCCCTTGTGCTCAGGCTGTTCTTGAACTCCTGAGCTCAAGCTGTCCTCCCACCCCAGCCTCCCAGAGTACTAGGGTTACAGGCATGAGCCACCACACCCGGCCGAAAAGAGAATTTTAAGAAGAAGAAAAAAGTACAACTCCAGGCATTATAAAGACTCATGTAGAGAAAATGTAGAGATCTATTCAGTGTTCTCTGTAATGACAAAAAATAAATCAATCCCCATATGAGTTTGACCCATTTTTGCTGTGTCTACTGGAATGTAGCTGTTTATGCCTAACTTCAAGAGGTAAAAACATTTTCTCTGTCTTAGGGAGGGGTGAAAATGAATACTTTTTTGTAAAACATGTATTCTCACAATGACTTTAATCATATTACATGTAATCATGCAGTAATGGTGTTGGTAACAGTATTTGAAAACAATGTAGCTACGAATTCACAGTTGTATGCAAAAACCACTTAAAAATATTTCTTAAGAGTTGTTTCTCACAGTATCCTATGTACTTAAGATGAGTGTTTTGTTGTCCTGGATTTAAAAGGTAGGGCAAAACACAAGTGAAGATATATATTTTTCTATATATCTTTGCTATATTTTCACGAGTTTAGCCGAATTTTTATTCCCTACTTCTTTACCTCTAATAATACCTAGTTCTTTGTTTTTATTATCTTCTCTTATTTACAAGAGAACAACTCTTTCCTAAATTTTAGTTTCCTGTTTTATTTCTTAGATTTTTATCCTAAAGCATTGTATTCAAAAAGTTCCTCAAACAAGCAGCTTAGCCTGTTTTACTTAAGCAAAGTGGGAATCCATGTTTGTCTTAATCTTTTAAATTTCCAATTAAAAGTACATGGTAATTTAAAAATACATTTTGATCTAGTGTAATCTGTCATTTTCATGGCATCTTTTAAGTCACCTACAATGAATATTTTTGTGAATGTCTGCTAGGTTCTAATTCTTTTCTTAAAGATACTAAAATGGGGGCAAGCATGAGACAATGCCTGTAATCCCAAAGCTTTGGGAGGCTGTGGTAGCAGGATCACTTGAGACCCAGGAAGACTCAAGACTTCCCTGGGCAACATAGCAAGACCCCCATATCTACAAAAAAATTTTAAAAAATTAGCTGGGCATGATGGCATAGACCTGTAGTCTTAGCTACTCCAGAGGCTGAGATGGGAGGATCACTTGAGCCTCGAAGTTCAAAGTGGCGGTGAACTGTGATTACGCCATTGCACTCCAGCCTGGGCAACAGAGCAAGACTGTGTCTCTAAAGAAAAAAAAAGATACTAAGGTGAAGACCTCAAGAACTGCTGATTGAAAAGTCTCATTCTCGAGGCACCAGTGGCACAACTGGTTAGTGCATGGTACTCATATGAAATGTCTCATTCTGGGTATCGGAGTATAATAATTTGGTTTGTTTTCAACAAATTTTCAAAATTTCAAGTACTTTGGAACCTGCTGTAAGAAGAAGCTACTCCTCCTTTTGTGATGGATGAAAAATAAATGGAATATAGCTACAAGATGAATAAGTAGTCCAGTTTATTGTCAGGTACTTATATCACAATCTGAATATGATTTTTTCCCAAATCAGTAGATGGCAGAGAGTCCATATTTAAATAATTGTATTATCTTGGAATATGAATAGCATATTTACCTATTATATTTTAAAATTTTAGTTTTATTTCCAAACCATGTATAGAAACAAGAGGGTTAGAGAATAGCTATTTACTTATGACATACTTATTACTTTTTAATTATGAAAACATAAACTAGTTTACATTTCATATTCAATCATATTAAAAGATGAAATATACTATTTTAGTCTTTTTTGGTTAATATACTAGAAATGAGTAAGGGGAATACAGTATTCACTAAGGTAATAGCCTTAGTGAACTAGCCTACAGTTACATGTGAGGTCATTTATGATGAGCAAACAATGGATTAGGTAACAGTGAGGAAAATTCTGGAAGTCTGAGTTTGTAGCTTACTAGCAACCACTTTCAACATTTCTGCAAAGCTAGAGAAGGTATCTTCTAATTTAATTTTCTTTAGGAATTGTCTATTGTGTAGTATACTGCCAACAGGAGGTCAGTTTTAATGGAATACTGCTGATAGCCTGAAAGACTGTGGAAAAGAAATTCTTTCCCCCCCCTTACACACTGATAGTTCTTATATTTGTATTCCTGCACTTCTTATATATATCTATATTTTTTAAAAAACACATTGGATTAGCAGCAAGAGAGTTGAAAATGGCAGAAGTTGGGAATGACTGCTATTTCTTTTTTAATTCCACATGCATAAAGGTAAATATTGTACAATTTACAGTACTTCACATGCTTAAGCTTTCTAGTAGAATGAAGGAAGATATGGCAATAATTTGCATTGCTCAACCAAAATTTACCATTTTCCTGCAAGATATATTATGTATGTAAAATCTGAAGTAAAAGCTTATCATGTATTTCTGAAATACTGAATTTCTCTTAGGAAATATGGGATAATTAAAATTATGATTTGTTTGAAATTACCCTTATATATGCTGGTTACATACCTATAGCTTTTTAATATTTATGTGGCACTTTTACTTGTTTTAGGGCTCCTTCAGACATCAAATCCTAATATTGAAATAATATATGATGCACCATATTGTTTTGGTCAATGTGATTTCAGTTCTATAAATTAAAATAGTTGAATTTAGGTTACTATCAAACTTAGAATAATAAGCCTAATTGTTACCCTATTACTGAATTTCCTCCTGTTAAAAGTCTAGGTGATAGCAAATATTTAAATATAATTTAAAAAGGAAAACAAAAGTAAGGTAAACAAATTGGCCAAATATGAATTAAAGTTTATAACGTTAAATGGGAAAAAGTTTAACCCAAAGAATTAGGATTAATGGATCTGATTGAAATCTATAAATAAACATAGAAACTCAGTGTTTAGAGCTTCCTGCTCATGCTACTGAAATCCAATGGAAGAAATGACATACCTGGTTTAACATGTTTCATCTCTGCTAGGAAACCTGACTAGATTGGTTAATAGAGATCATCTCTATAATTAGAATATGGTTAGTGAGTCTTAAAAATTTTGTCTGACTTTTTTCCGAAAGAGAAATTAAGTTATTCTTCATTGGACTGTGATCAAGGGTATCACTGGTTTTTTATATCTCTATTCTTAATGAACTACATGGATTAATTGATAGCAAAAAGTGACATTTTATCAGTGACTTATAGCATGTACTATTTAATAATTAGATTATCTTGTCATTTTCTCATTAAAGTTAGCCTAATTTGCTAAAATTTAGACTTAGGGTCTTGTATTGGTAGTGTGCATTTTTGTGATTCTAATTAGATCTACTCATTTAGCAACCTATTGTTGTGGAACACTAAAGTTAATATAGTCTCAATATTTTCTACACTGTTTACTTTTTTCTTTTAGGGTTCCCAGTGCCAATTCCGACACTGTGAAGAGGCTCTTGGTAGTGACACTGTGTGCTCATTATGGAGAGAGAGGAAATGTTTAGATCCACTTTGCAGATTTAGACACATGGAAATGCAGGTAGAATTTCTCAGCATCATCATTTTTGTTAAAAGCATTTCCCTCTAATAATATTGAGTACATTTTACAAAACAATAAGGAAGAAATCATTCTTCCAGTGTTTAATTTTAGGCACTTTGTGCTTTGTTCAACTTAAATTCTTAGAAAAATGGAGGAACATGTTTTAGAAATACCCATTGTTACATGGCAGGGCTTAGAAACACTGAAAGCCAGAAAACAGACATGATTCTAAATCAGTAATTGCAATTTTTTTCACATTGTGTTGTGTTGTAGAACATTGTATTTATTGCGAATATAGCGTCTAATCATTACATTTCTCCCCACCTCCATTGTCTAGCAAAACTGCAGCATTTCATGCTTCTGGGAAACTCAACCTCTTGGTTGTGTGAAAATCAGTTGTATCTTTTATCACAGCAAACCTCGAAATATCAATGGATTATTTTTGCCACCAAGTAGCAGTGAGTATATTTTTGAATAACATGGACATACCATATTATAATCTGGTTTTGGAGTAGCAACATAGAATGACCTATTAAATACAGTAGGACAAGGTGGGCAATGCAGTTCAATAGCCAATGGATGCTGTCATGAATCATGAGATTAAGCTTAGAATGAGCCATCAAGTAGCTAACAAGATGAAGTGAACAAAGAGTGAATTAAACTTTCTCCGACTATTTGTGTCTAAAATGGATTTTAATTCATCTTAAAAGTGGAAAGGCTACTGACTTAAGTAGAAGGAGACTGTGTCACAGCAACGTATCACACAGCTGGAGCCAAGGTCAGAGGTCATGACCTCACTGATGCTCCCTCCCTATGATGTGTGGAAACCTATCTCATAGGTGGGAAGAGCAAGGGCATGCTCTAGGTTACACACATATTCTGCTTCTAGTAGAGCAGTTATGTTGTGGTTCTTCCTAAGACCCATTATGGAGAAAATGCAATCCCATTGCTACAAAAGCCATGGCACGATTCAATCTAACTAAATGATACTGAGACACTACTACGTGATGAACCTTAAGGTAGGTCCTGTGAAGGGAATACAGAATATACTCAGCCATAAAGTAGTGAATGGCAAGTTCCTTCCTGAAGATTTTGACACTACTAGGTTTCCCTGATGCTGTAGCTACTCTGCTCTCCTGCTATGGCCACCAAATTTCTCTGATCAGATGGTTCTAGAAATGAACTAATAGGATATCTGTCCTTTGGGATTTGAAAATTTGGTTGTAGATAATCTTTGGCAAGTAAATAACTAAAAATTAGGTTTCCCTGTTATATTCTTCTGGAATACTCTGACCTCTTAGTCTGTATCATTGCATGTAATTCCTTGATCGATGTTTTTCTCTTCCTCACTAGGCTGTAAACATCACAAGGACGAGGGTTATAACTTTTTTTTCCCCATCACTGCTTTGCACAATGTCTGGAACACAGCAGCTCAGTGAAATTGGATGTGTGGATGGATGGATGGGACATGGATAGAGGACTTCAGAAAGGGAAAGTTCTGGGATGAAAGTTATTACCTAGTTAGTGATTAACTTGGCCCTTTTAGTTTACATGATTTTATTTCGTGAAAAATATTGTACTAAATTCTTTTATTTATTTATTTACAATATCTAGCTAGTAGCTTGTTCTCTAGTAGTCTATGGGAAAATTACTATATTTCAAACTAGCTTTATACTAGAAATATAGTAATTTAAAATTACTATATTTCAAACTAGCTTTTTCAGGACTAGAGGAAAAACGAAGACTACATCTCTGGGAAAGGAATCAGTTACAGTCTGTGTAACTGATTATTATTTGGCCCCCTCACTATAAGACATGCCCTGTGCTAAGTGCTATAGGCATAAGTTTTATTATTCTCATTTATTAGGAATAGAATCTGAGGGTTAAAGATAAATAGCTTCTGGCTTTCCTGGAAGCCTCACTTTCTTCAACAGGTGTTTGACAGTTAGAGTAAGCTTTCCCCTTAATAGGGTCAAATCTAGATCCTTGCATTGAGACCAAACCCTTCCCCTAAGCATTTCACCTCCATCATGAGAGAGGAATAGGAGGTACATAGGCCACTAATACTCTGCTTCTTCAAACCTCCTAGAGAACAACAGGGAGACCCATACACCCACCTCACTCTCCAAGACAGCCACATCACGTCCATGTATGTATTTTGGATTCACCAGGGCAAATTTTATTCTGTCTTTTATTATTGTTTATGACATTCAATAGAAGAAACTCCATCTCTCAAGTGACTCACTTCTATCCCTGTTCCGTCCTTTTTGCTCACTCTTCAACCTTCCATTATCAACGTAATTCTTTATTGCTTCTCTAACTTTCCTTCATATTCATATGCTTATGTAACTGTAGTTTTCCACTGAAGACCCTGCTTCTCCTGTAGAACTTACTCTCAGCCCTCAAATACTGCCAGACTTGGGAGAGAGATGGGAAGATTCTTTGGTCCTCATTGCCAATTTCAGATTGTTCTCTGGCATTTCTCTCTCAAACCATCTAGCTTAAATCACACATCAACAGACTATATCATTTTTACCCCTTAATGTTATTTTTTGCTTTCGTCTACATCTAGGTCCTTCTTCCTTGTTTTCCAACAATATGAACTCCTACTTTGTCGTCACTCTAGCGGTACTCCTGTGTCAAATTTAGGTGATTTCGATGTATAAATATATGACCTATCCATCACTGTAGCCTCTCTTTTTTTAACTCAAGTCTTCCATTGGCCTTATCCTCCCCCATTTCTGTCATTCTCCCTTAGTCATAGCATTTAAGTCATTACTATTTAGAGAATGCTAATTACCTATTTTCCTAATTCAATGCTTTCAGAACCTTCACTCAATGCTCCAAAACTACTGGGACCACCAATTCATTGATTCTACCATCTCTTCAGCATCCCTCACTACCTTAATCTCTTTTGTCACTTCTATCTGGTAATCTTTTCCTTGCACGCACACCCCACTTTCTTGCCACTCTCTGGCTTCATTGTACTTGTTACGCAGCTGTAACACTGCTAAAGCTTAACTCTCCACCTGCTCCATGCCTGCATCCATTATAGCTGAACATGGCTGCAGAAAAATACACAACCATACTGGTTAGGTTAAATTCATGACCACAAACCTAGAATGAGCCCTTCGTGCTGACTGTCAGTCATACTACATGGTACTCCCCTGTTCACCCTTATTCTCCTTGACTGTTGTTTTATGCTTTCTTCTCCTTAAACCTCCAACATCTCTTCCTCCTCTCTGATGATGACTTTGTGTCTTACTGAGAAATTTTTAAGTAATGACAAGAGAGCATCTGCACATTTCCATCACTACATCTCCCCATTCATTGCTAACATCTGCACCAGCCTCTTCCCCACTCTTATCATAAATGAACTATCCATACTTTTAAGCCTGTCTTTCCACTTGGTAAGTGTTACCCTCTCTTTTTTACTCAAGATCACTGATTCAACAATTCTGCTCTCACTCTTCTACAGAATAATTTTTTACTCTTATTGAATTATTCCTATTAGCATACAAACATGCATTTATCTCTCTAATTGTTAGAAAAACTCTCCCTTCTCTTGAGTCATTCTTTCACAAACTACCACCACCATTTTCTTCCCCATCACAGTCGTTCTCCTTATTCTTGCTGTCACCAAATTCTCCCCTCCCCTTCTTTCTTTCTTTCTTTTTGTTAGAGACAGGGTCTCACTCTGTTGTTCAGGCTGGAGTGCAGTGGTGCCATTATAACTCACTGTAACCTCAAACTCCTGGGTTCAAGGGATCCTCCTGCCTGAGCCTCCCAAGTAGCTAGGACTATAGATATACACAACCCCGCTTGGCTTTTTTTATTTTAGTAGAGACAGGGTCTTGCTGTATTTTTTATTTTAGTAGAGACAGGGTCTTGCTGGTCTCAAACTCCTGTCCTCAAGTGATCCTCCTGCCTTGGCCTCCCAAAGTGCTGGAATTACAGTTTTGAACCACTGTACCAGCCTCCCTCCCATTCTTTTTTAATCCTATGCTAATCAGGCTTTTTTACCCCTTTCACTAGTAATATTAACATTGTTAAATTCAGTAGTCAATTCT
>CAUYRT010074412.1:0-19079 GCA_963574885.1 Lepilemur ruficaudatus | reverse complement strand
TCTGTGAAAACCAAAGGCCTAAGGCCACAGTCCTAGAATGTCAGGGCTGGCTCTTTATTTCTGTCACCTAAATCACAAGAAAACTGGGTGCCAATTGGCAATTCATATCCAGAGCTTTAAAATGTTCTTCTCTTTGATCTCTTATCAATATATCTAAGAATTTCTTGCCTAAGTAATAATCAGATACCCTGAAGGAGGCCTGTAAAAAAAATTTTTTTGTTAACATTACTTATAATAGCAAAAAGCTGCAAACAATTTGTCCAGCAAGAAACAGTTACAGTACGGCTACATGAAGAAATGCTGCACGGCCAGCAAAAACACATTTTTAGAGACTATTTTATGATAAAGAATGGTCACAGTATAATGTTATATCAAAAAAGCAAAGTAGAAATCTATAAGTAGCCAATTCTAGAAACAACAATGTTAATGTGAGTATGCTTACCCATAAACAATAAACAATAGAAAGAAATATGCCAAAAATGTTATCAATGGTGATCTCTAACAAGCAGGATTATCGCTGATTCCTATTTAATTCTCTATATTTTTCTGCATTCTAAAATTGTCCATCGATGAACATGTATAATTTCTATAATCATAAAGAAATATTATTTTTAAAAGGCTAGATCGCATTTCTTTAGCTCCCCATTGCAAATGCTCTCATTGAGCAATAATTTAATATTCTGCCATTTCCTTTTTTCTTGGTCTAGTTTGTTTCTTTCTTGAAAACATCTTGCAAAGGCTTTCTTCTTTATGAAGTTCAATAGAGATGCTCCTCAAGTTATGATGGGGTTATGCCCCAATAAATCCATAAGCTGAAAACATCCTAAGTTGAAAATGTATTTAGTGTACCTAACCTACCAAACATAGCCTAGCCTACCTTAAACATGCTTGGAACACTTCCAGTAGCCCACGGTTGGGCAAAATCATCTAACACAAAGCCTATTTTATGGTAAAGTACTGAATATCGCATATAACATATTGGATACTGTACTGACAATGAAAAACAGAATGGTTGCATAGTGCCATCATAAAATTGAAAAATCTTAAGTGGAACCATCTTAAATTGGGGACCGTCTGTACATCCTTTTGAAATGTCTCTGACTCTGCATTCAGGAAAAACACGCTCTCTTTTTCCTGACTGGTATTATAAAAAGCTGTGCATCCTTTGATTAGACAAGCACAGCTATGCATCACCTAGGGCTGCACTTTTGCCTTACAGACAAAAGTTCAGAGCTGAATAGTAATAGTAATAGTAAACCATCATTTCCCTAAATTTCTGGTATATTGCATGTGCTTTATGAGGGCAGGGGGTGAGTCCTGTTCATCTCTGTATTTTCAGCACTCCTCGTACCATACTTGGTAATAGCAGTAACACTTGCTGAGTGCTTACTACATGAGAGGCACCATGCTAAGCATTTTACATGCCATTACTTCATCTAACCTTCATAATCTATGGGTAGGCACAATAATCTCTGCTACTATAGTACATGTCTATGTATTATATGGATATGGATAAATGGATGCAGTAAATGCCTCCTCATCTTCTTTTATCTTTATATTAAGGTTATCACATGGTGTCTTAAAAAAAAAACACCTCATATCTTTTGCTAGAACAGGCTAGGGAGATAGTAATGTACATTTTTATGTGTTACCTGCCCAAAATCCTTCCTCCTTTCACTTTGATTTCTCTCACATGAACCATACCTCCCCAGCTCTCAGTCTATGTGGTCTGTGTAAGGATAAACACACACACACACACACACACCCTACCTCTGGGAAGGCCACATGCCTCAGGCCTGACCAATCACGAAGTCCTAATAACATCATTTGAGTCCCTGAATCCAGGGGCCCAGAATAACCTGAACACTGTTCTAATCCCAGACTTTTCTGCGACAGAAGTCAATATATTTTCATGTACATTTAAGTCAGTTTGCATTGGGTTTTCAGTCACTTTCAACCAAAAGAATTTTGACTAGTAGAGAAAATAAGTATTTTTTTAAAAGTGGATATAGGCCTTCTACTTCTGGCACTATGGAAGACTAAAATGTCCGGGGAATATACATTCAAAAAAGTCTCTCGGTATATAAACCCAAAAAAGTCTTGATAAAATACTTTTAAAAAAATCTTTTAAATGCATGGCTCAACTGACAAGAAAGTAAAAGAAGTCCTCAGCACCCAGGAACAATAAGAAAACACTAATCTAGATATTAGTGTTATCAGACACAGAGCATAAAATAACTATGCTTAATGTACGTAAATAAAAGAAAACTTCAAATGAAGACAAAGAAACAAGAATGACAGACAGGTTTGAGTCACTGTAGGTATCTCAAAGCAATGGTACAAACCAGCTGACAATGGTACAAACCAAATGTCAAACTATCAACCTAGACTTACACCCTCAGCAAAACTATCTTCCAAGAACAAGAGCAAAATAAAAACATTTCCAGATAAATAAAACTGAAAGTTTACAACAATAGACCTCTCTACAGCAATTAATACATTATTTCAAGAAGGAAAAGAATCCCAGAAAGGCCTCAGGAAAGAACGGTGAGCAGAGAAAATGATTAAGCTTGTGGATAAATCTAAACAAACAAATACTACATCTTAAAAATATCTTAATTTACGGGTTTAAAAGCAAGACAGGGCCGGGCACGGTGGCTCACACACGCCTGTAATCCTAGCACTCTGGGAGGCTAAGGCAGGAGGATCACTCGAGCTCAGGAGTTCAACACCAGCCTGGGAAAGAGCGAGATCCCGTCTTTACTAAAATTAGCCGGGTATGGTGGTGAACGCCTGTAGTCCCAGCTACTCGGGAGGCTGAGGCAAGAGAATCACTTGAGCCCAGGAGTTTGAGGTTGCTGTGAGTTACGCTGACACCAAGACACTCTAGCCCAGGTGACAGAGCAAGACTCTTTCTCAAAAAAAAAAAAAGAAAAAAGCAAGACACAACTAAAATACTGGAGTAAAATGGCATACAAATTGGGAGGGAAGGTGATCAATGTTAAAATATGTAAGGGCCATAGTTAATAATTAACTTTAGTGTTTGTTGAGTTAAAATACATATTTTAAAATTTACCACTAAAGATAAGAAATAGATAATACAGGCCAGGTATGGTTGGCTCACACCTATAATCCCAGCACTCTGGGAGGCCGAGGCAGGAGTATCACTTGAGGCCAGGAGTTTGAGACCAGCTTGAGCAACATACTGAGACCCCATCTCTACAAAAAAATAGAAAAATTAGCCAGGAGTGGTGGTGTGTGCCTACAGTCCTTGCTACATTGGAGGCTGAGGTAGGACAATCATTTGAGCCCAGGAGTTCGAGGCTGCAGTGAGCTATGGTTGCACCACTGCATCCAGACTGGGTAACAGAACAAGACCCCATTTTAAAAAAAAAAGAAAAAAAGAAATAGATAATATAATTGCTAAATTAGTAAAGAGATAAAAATGGAATAAGAAATGGGGGAAAGCCTCCATCAACTCAAAAAGCAGTAGGAAAAAATATGAGAAAAACACATTTTAAAAAGCATAACATATAGCATAAAATAAGATGGCACAATCAAATCCAAAAGTATCAGTGAGCACAATAAATATAAATGGATATAACTATCTAGTTAAAAGTCAATGATTGTCAGTCTGGATTTTTTTTTAATGACAGCACAAGATGGAACAACATACTATTCAGAGACACACCTAAAACATATGGACACAGAATGAGTGAAAGAAAAAGGATAGAAAAAGGTATCATGAAAATACTTAACAAAATTGAACATGTTCTATGGATTTGAAGTACTAACTCAAAGAAAGAACGCCACTCTGACTACCACAGGATGAGTCTAATAAGAATTAATGAAACATTCTGCAGTTTTCAACCTTGCTGGGGAAGCACAAGAAACATCAGTCTAACACCCACACCATGTGTGATGTTTTTCCAAAGATAATGTCCTTATGAGAACCGACAGACTACTTTTCTGTAAAAAAGGAAATCCTGACCAACTGCCTCCTGCCAAGCCTAGCAAGACACTAACTGTTGCTGACTTAACTATTTAGAACTTTGAGACTCTCTGCCACCCCAGCACTCAAATCCTGTTCCCTGAACTCAGACACACATCTGCAATTACAGTATCAACAAGGCTAAAACCAGAGCAAGCCATCAGGAAATACAAATACTGGTGCATTAACTCCAGGCTTTCCCGACCAGGGATTCACAGCTCTTCTGCCAAGGCAGAGAATGGCTGATGTCCCATAGATATGCCTGGGGAAACGCACAGCCCCAAGGGCACTGCTGTTTCACTTTTTCTCCCCTACTAAATAGGCCAGAACGCAAATGAGAATGATGCTTCAATGATCATCTCAAGGTCCCCGCTTCTCTGAAAATGAAAACTTTTTTGCAAATTTTGGTACATTATTAGTAATCATTTCTTTGTGACACCCCTCTCAAATGACTGGGATGTCATCATTGGTTTCAATAGCTCATGACCTGTTATTAATCCTTACTTCGTCTAATTCTGGTATTCTCCCACACCCTCAAAAGCACTTGCCCTAAATTTTCTGAGTCAGAAATCCACAGGTTCTAGGCCAGCAGCTTTACAGCAGACTCAGCCTATGTCCTATCCACAGAAATTCTGATTTAACTGTTCTGGGAAAGGTCCCTGGCATCAGTTTTTTTTTTAAAGTTCACCAGGGCCACAAACCCAGCTTTCTGACTCCCCTCTTGGGCTTGCTAGCATCTTGGAGTGAAAGTTCCTCCTCCTTTCTAGGATCAAATGAGATGCTACTTGTGAAAGTGCTGCAAACCCTATACCTGTTGTACTACCATGCACGCATGCCTTGTCGTCACTATCCTCCTTCCCTTCAACTCAGTACTGTAACTAACAGAAATAAAGCTGTGCTCTAATCCACTGGCAGGAGAATTATCAGATTTACAGAGGGGCAGGGGCTACAGTGTGTCTCACAGAATTAGAGCCAACCCCCTGAAATGTCTCTTTTTTGGTCTGGCCCTATCCAAGGGGGCAGTCATAGTGCTAAGCCTTGCAGACACCAGGAAGAGCCAAATCAAATGGTCTCCTGGTCGTCTCCAACTCTTTGCCTCTGGCAATAGGTTTATGCGCTGTAGTGCAAAGACACATTACAAACGAGTATGGGTCTACATACATATTCCACGTTTGAGTATGTTCTACCCACACACCTACATGTATATTTTTCAAAACTTATTTCTCTATCTAGAAAAGACTATAAGAATACACAGCAAAATGTTAACAATGATTTTCCCCTGGGTAATAGGTTTATTGGTGATTTTTGGTTTTTTCTTTTCTGCTTTTCTGTACATGCTAAAATTTTTAGAGTGAACATGGATTGTTTTTATAATTAAAATAAACAGAAAAATAACTATCCCTACCCAGAAAGGGAGGTACAGATAAAAGATCTGGACTGTAGGCCATCTCTACCCCAGATCTGCTCTGTGACCCTGGGGCATGGCTTTTCCTCTCTGGTTAAACTAGATGTTACCTCAGGGACTTCCCCCTGCAGCATTCAAGGACCCGAACTACCCCTAGACTCCCAAGGGACCCCACCCTTGTACTGTGAACTCATAATCTGCCATCCTGGTTTCTCAGGTTAAGTCTCCAGACCCTGATCTGTTCCTCACCCTATATGGTATGAACTATAATAAAAAGTGAGACTCCACACAAGACTCTGTGGCCCTACTGACCACAGTGAAGTTATGCTGCAAAGCCTGGCCTGGCTGAGACACACATGGCTCAAGCTCACCATTCTCTTATGCTGGGCAAAAATAAGCCAACAGGCCTTGCTACAGAATTAGAGGCAGGAGACATTCACACTCCTTATCATGCTGGGTTTGGATTAACTTCCGGGGGTCAATGCAACAGCAGGATCTATAAGCAAATTCTGATAGGACACGGGGGCAGCTGTGTCACCATGGAAACGGGATACCATAAGCCCCACAGCTCCTCCACAGTGTTTCAAAGAGATATTCACAACCTGGGACAATAAAGGAAGTTGGATCCAGGAAAAAAAAAAAAAACTTTATAACCAATCCCTGATGACTTTCAAAAGCAACTTCCTGAGTATATTCTTGGCGACAGGGAAAGGGGAAAAAACTAATAAGAACTGAGTACACAGTATGCTCCCAGGTGTTAGTGTTGTAGAAATTAATTCCTACAGTGCATTCTTTCTACTCCCATGTAGAGTGCACGGAAACTCACTTTTATGAGTCTGCCTCCATCCACCGAAAGCCCAGGAACCCAACACCCAGAAGAGGGCCAGGAGGCTCTCTGCCTCACACTAGGCCTTCCAGCCACCTTTCACCTCACCTGCTGGCACTGCCTCCATCCCTGTTTTGCCGATGGGAAAACTGGGGCTCTGAGAAACTGAATAGTTTGCCCAAGATCACAGAGCTGATGAGCAAAAGAGCCAGGATTTTTATCTCACGTGGGTTGGGTTTGAACCCTGGGTCTGACCTGAAAGCCTCTCCTAGACTTTGTCTCCGTGAGCACCCCTGGGTTTCAAGGAGCTAAGCAGGCATCAAACCGACTGGCTGAGTGGGGGAACATCTACCAATCCCAACATTGTCATTAAATGAAAAACACCTCAGGCAGAAGCATAGGGCTAGGCATGAGGAGATCCCCCAAAATAGGGAGGACAATGAAGTCCAAGTCCACCCAAATTTTGGAGCAGAGATGAGGCCTCCTCATTTTGGAGCAGGCCCCTAAAATCCTGAGATCAGTATGGCGCCAAAGGGACCAGGAAGGCCACATTCCCCCAATGCCGGTTCCACCACTTTCCAGCTGTGGGGCCTTAGGTGACTTATCTGTCCTCTCTGAACCTACGTGCACACCTGTAAAGCAGGAATGCCACGGAGGTGTAAAGGGTGGCAACTGCCTGGTGTACACAGCAGGCTGCTCCCACAGCCTCCAGCAGGGGCCCACTCTGAACCCTTTTCTCCTCAAAGTCGGGAAGGAGGGGGCTCATGTGGGGCCCTGGGAGATCCCCTTCACCTCAGAGGAAAGGAGAAAGAAGGCCAAGAGACCTGGCAGCAGAGGTGGCAGCAGCCATCTGGCCTTCCTCCTGCTGCCAGCTTGTGCCCTAGCTGCTCACCTAGGCAGGGGGCACCGGCCGCCTGGCGGCAGTTCCAACAGGAACTAGCCCTCTGACCTGGCTCCAGTCCTGCGCCACCCAGAGGAGTCCAGGAGTTCTTCCCACCCTCCTCCATCACACCTTCCTCCACCCAAAGCCCGGAAACCCAATATCCAGGAACAGGGCAAGAAGGCTCTCTGCCTCACACCCGCCTTTCAGCCACCATTCACCTCACCTGCGGCACTCCCTCTCATCCTGTTGGTTCCTGGGGCCTTGGCACACAAGGATGAATGAACTGAGCCCGACCCCGCCCGGAGGAATCATTCTCTACTGCAAGCAGAGCACAGCTGTCCTGTGGGTGCTGTGGGGTCCTCGCCTTAAAACTGTCTGCTTAGCCCCCGATCCCGACCCTTTTCACGGCAGAATGACAACTTCTCAAGAAGGAGGCAGCTGAGACTACCTAGTAACAGGCTCGTCAATTTCTGGGATTTTTTTCTACTTTCATTTTTTTAACTTCCTTGCCTCCCCGCCCCCTTTCTGAACCCTTACACTGCCTTCTTCCGAGAAGACCCAATAATACGCGAGACCCCCACGTATGCCCCTGCCACTGTGTGACGGAGACACGGAGGTCCGGGGCCACCTGTGGACTCACAGCGGGTTCCAGCGCTCGGGCAGGCGGCGATGCAGAGAGATGCGGTCGCTAAGGTAGATGTTGATCTGGTGCAGCCGCACGCTCTCCTCCTGCAGCCGCAGCTCCTCGCCCTGCAGCTGCAGCCGCACCGCCTCGCCCCGCGCGCCCAGCGCGTCCGCGGACACCGGCGGCCGCGGCAAGACCGGCTCCCGCCGCCCGGAGCGCGGGATGCGCTGGGGTCCCGGATCGGCGGCCCTGGCCCCGCGCCGAGCGCGCAGCACCGAGCCCAGCCCGGCCAGCGCCAGCAACGCCAGAAGCACCAGCAGCGCCTCCCGGCCGCGCCGCAGCCCCCGCGGGCAGCGCCTCCGCGCCGCGCGCCCCAACATGCGCCCGCCAGCTGCGGCCAGCGGTCGGCGCCCCGAGGCCGCGGCGGAGACCGGGACCCGGATCCCGGAACCGCCGCGCTGCCCCGCCCCCGGCCCGCCCCGCTTCCAGCAGGAGCGAGCGCAGCACCCCCGTGCGGCAGGGTGGCTGGTTCCACGGGGCCCACGCGCGCTGCCTGAGACTCGCACCTTCCCTCTGGGGCTGCTGAGCACTATTAAGGAGGTAACGGCTTGTAAACCCTTAGCCCAGCGCCTGGCACGTCGTAAGCACTCAGGAAAAGTTGGCTGGGTGCACCCTGCAGGTTGCTACGAATTTGACTGCCATTGTCTCATCTGAGCTTTATGCAATCCAAGAGGAGGATGACCAACTCCATTTTACCGATGAGGAGACCGAGGAGCAATGACACAAGGCTGTCTCTGACTCCTGCAGGCCCACCCTCTGCCGTACTGTTTGGGGCCCCTGAGTAGCAGAGCCTCACCTGGCTCCCTATTTGTCCTTAGCTGTGTTTCTTATTCCTCACTTTACAGATGCCTCCAAGAAACTGAACTAAGGATTGAACTATCCCCTTAGAAAACCACAGGCATACACAGACCATATGATCACACACCCCAGGCCATCCATTCCTGTTAAATACCCCAGGCCTTCAGGGAATGAGGGAGCCACTAGGGTGCTGGAAATATTTAACAGGGCCAAGACTAGGGGTGAGGCTCTTTCCTGGGGGCAAAATATAAGGGAAGGACAAAAATCTCAGTAACCAGGATAAACTCTGTTACTCCTGTGAACTAAAATAAAATTTTAAGGTTCACCCCCTCCTCCCCGCCCCCAACGGTTGACTGAATGGACCCCCTTGTGGCCAAAGGAATATCCTAAAACTAAATTGCCTGTCAGGAGGAAGGAGGTCAGACATGCCTCATCATGCCCCCACCCTCTTCTTGGAGACTTCCTTTGTAACCCCTTAACAGGCCTAAGGTTATGCAAGACAAACTTGCAGGTCCTCAATTTACACAACAAATCTACATCCGGTGGCTTATCTCTGATAATAGTTCCTTATGTTAAAACATTCCAAGCCTTTAGACAAAGCTTCCTGTCTTTAGTCAATTACAAGTCAAAGAATCTTTAAACCCACCCATAACCTGTAAGCTCCCCTCCCCACACTTCCAGATGGCCCACCTTTTCGGGCCAAATCCATGTATGCCTCCCATGTATTGATTTATGACTTTACCTGTAACCCCTGTCTCCCTGAAATGTATAAAACTGAACTGTAACCCAGCCACACCGAGTCCACTTGCTCAAGACTTCTTGAGCGTGGCTCCGGGTCATGGTCCTCAAATTTGGCTCAGAGTAAATCTCTTTAAAATTATTTTACAGAGGTTGGCTTTTTTTTCCATTGACACTCCTATCTCTACCACTGCAGAAGGAGGGAGGAGAGGCTTAACCACTGCTTGAAATTCCCTTTCCCACCTGGCAAACCTTTAACCATCCTTCTACACTCTGCCAAAAAGCCACCTCCTTGGAAGCCTTCAGTGGTTCCACAGCCTTTTAGGCAAATGTATTTCAAGATTACATCATCCTTTTGTGTATTAGTCAGGGTTCCACCAGAGAAACAGATCAGTAAGCGATATATTCAGAGATTTATTGCAAGGAATTAGCTCACGCAGTTGTGGGGGCTGCTTAGGTGAGTCTGAAATCCACAGGCAGGCCAGGCCGTTGGGAAGGGCAGACATACCAGCTGGAGCTGTAGTCCACAAGCAGAATTTCTGATTTTTCAGGACCTCAGTTCTACTCTTAAGGCCTTTCAATTGATTGAATCAGGCCTGCCCCTGATAATCTGTTTCCTAAAGTCAACTGATTATAGACATGTACAAAATACCTTCACAGCAACACCAAGATTAGTGTTTGATTAAATAACAGGATTATAGCCTAGACAAATTGACATATCAAACTGACCGTCTCTATTAGTTTCCTAGGGCTGTCATAACAATATACCACAAACTGGTATGTTGCTCCTTAAAACAATAGAAATTTGTTCTCCCCCAGTTTTGGAGACTAGAATTCTGATATTAGGGTGTCAGCAGGGCCCTACTCCCTCTGAAGGCTCTAGGGGAGAACTGTTGAAAACCTTTCCCTTAGTTTCTGGTGTTGCGGGCAATCTTGGCATTCCTTGGCCTGTAGATGCATCCCTCCAGTCTCTGCCTCCAGCGTCAAATGGCTTTCCCCTGGCCTGTGTCCGTCTCTGTGTCTCTTCTAACATTTTTCTAAGGATAACAGTCATATTGGATTAGGGCCAACTTTAATAACCTCATTTTAACTTGTTTACATCTGTAAAGACCCTATTTCCAAATAAGGTCACATTCACAGGTATTGGGGGTTAGGACTTCAACACATCCTTTGCTGGGGGTGAGGGGACACAATTCAATCCATACCACCATCACACTTTGTTACAGTACTTAATACATCAAACTGTGTTTAATGTACACCCTGGCCTGGTAACAAAAAGAATGTAAGGGACTTAGAGAATGAGGTGCAGTCATTAAATGATCCCAGAGCTTGGTACAGTGCACAGTAAGTGCTCTCTTAATGGCTGGTTCCACCTCTCACACTCTACTTTCTTAGGTATCTGTTTGAACTCACAGCCTGGTTAAGTGTAGGGAGAGGTTACTCCTAAAACATAACAAACAGAAATTCCTCAGGACTTGTTGGAAGGGCCTCCATGCTACTCTAATCTGGAAGTATTCAAAATAAGCTCCCAAAACCCCAGGAAACCATCCAGAAAAGAAAAAAGGAGGCTAACTGGGTGGGGTTCCAGTTCTCCCTGAAACCAGAATGTAGACATGCTTATCCGTTTAATACTTCGAGCTTCCCTGTCAGACTGCAGCACCCTCCCCCAATATACCAGAAGAACTGGTGACAAGGCCAGAGCAGTGCATTGTCCAGAGCCATAGCTCATCAGTGGCTGAACAGGAAATAGAAAGGAGTAGGAAGGTGTGGCAGAAACTGCCGGATGTCTGCCAATATCCATTCTCTTCTTCCTTAGCAGTAGAACCCTTGATTTATTTGCTTGTTGGTTTGTTTCTCTGGGCAGAATAAACACTAGATTTTTCTTTCTTTTTTCTATTTCCCTGCCCCTCCAAAGACTAGATTTCTCAGCCTCCCTTGCAACTAGGCACAGCCATGTGACCAAGTATGCCACCACTGGGCTACAAATGGTGGTGTCAGGTGGGACTTCTGAGTAACATCCTTAAAGAAAACTTCTTTACCCTTCCTTCTGCCTACTGGCTGGATTGTGGATGTGAAGACTGGAGCTCAAGCAACTACTCTGGCTAATGAGGTAAAAGTCACCCATTGAGAATGGAGAAACCACAAGGCAGAAGGAGCCTAGGTACCTAACACTGCGGACACTGAACCCGTCCTGACTGCCTCCTTCCAGGCTCCATTTATGTGAAAGAGAAATAAACTTCTATCTCATTTAAGCCACTGTCTCTGTATGTTTTCCCCCTATACAACCAAATCTAATCTTAACTGATAAAAAGGACTAATTGCAAAAGGATTCCCCCAAAATCTGGCTCTGAGAGTGTGGTGGTTTTAAAACAAAGCTGCAAATTCTTTAATACTCTCTGCCTTTGAATCAGGCAGGGAGTATTTGATCAATAGAATACATTAGAGTCGAAGCTCTGTGACTTCGGAGGCTAGGTATAAAAGGCCATGAAGCTGCTACTTTGTTCTTGGAACTTTGAGCTGCCAGGGAATAAATCTGACTGTCCTGGTACCATCATGTTGGAGAGGCCACAAGTAGTCACCCCAGTCAACAGTGCCAGTAGAGCCGACTCTACAGCCAGTCCAGCCAACCCCAGCATCAGACAGGTGAGTGAAGAAGCCATCTTGGAAGTGGCTCTTCCCTAGCCATTTGTGTCACCCCCAGCTATTCAAGTCATCTAGGCTGTGGCCCCTGACAGCATGGAACAGAGAAGAGAGATGCCCTTTTCTAATTCCTGACCCACAGAATCCATAATCATAAGACGGTGGTGGTTTTACACTGTGAAGTTTTAGGATGGCTTGTTATGCAGCCCTGGATAACTGGAACAAATGCATGACTTTCATCAACATTTTCTCATTCAGGAAATACTTACTGAGCATCTACTATGTGCCAAACATCACATTGAGCCAGTGTAAAAGATACACAAAGCTGGGCACTAAAGTGGTAAGGACAGATTTTAATCAGTAATATACTATTGCAACAGGGAAGTGGGTCCAGTGTGAACTGAACTCAACTTCAATTTGTACAGAAGTGACTGGGCGCTTTAAAGGGAGAATGAAGAAGTAGGGAGGGCGTTGGGGGAACTCAGTAGAATTAGGGAAGTGAAAAATTACAAAGCGTTGGTCAGCGTAAATGCTAATAAGGTCAGGTGTGTCTGTTGGCTGGCAATTATCAAAGATTTCATCCTCCCAGAGAGACTGGGAGACAGAGGCCCTACCCTTTCTGACAATTACGTTTTAAATGAATGGTTTTCAAGTCCTTGAGAAGGACGCTCCTGAGTTATAGGAGATACATGGACATCTCAAAGGGACGCAGGAGGGATTCACAATTGAAAGCCCCTTTTGGTAAGTGCTCTAAGAAAGGGTGGTTGGGGCCTAAGGTCAGGTGTCGGCTGGAACAGTTAGGTTCTTTTGGCAGCCTGAGCTTCCCAGGCAGGCACTTTAAGAAGGGCTAGTCTAGGGATGTGGCCTTGAGCTGTTAGAAACTATATTAGTGTTTAAGTCTTTCAATGTCAGGGGAGGGGCATGGACAGAGTCATTTGTGTTGATAGGTGGAGGTTGATGCCTAGTCAAGAAGAGGGCTCAGAGGAGCCTGGCTAGAATTTGGAGGAGAGAGCCTTTGTCACAAGACATATTTTTGACATCATGGTGCTTAGAGTCTAATGGAGTAGACAAATATTAAAAAGATAACTTATTAGAGTTGTGATAAGTATTCTGAAGAATTATAGGGTGCTAACAGTGCTTAGAATAGTAGAACCTGGTTTAATTTAGGGGGTTTGCAAAACTTCTCTGAGGAAGTAGTGTTTACACAGATACCTGAATGCTAAAGTGGTATCAGAGATTTGAAATCATGTCTTAGGTTAATCTGGAACTCCCTCTGCTGGTACCTAGCAAAGGGAAAAGAATCGTTTTGCATTTCCTGTAGAAGGACAGAGTATAAGCCATATTTTTTCTGTCTGTTTTACCATGGGAAGTTGGTCCAAGGCTTTTTATCAAATATTCTCAAAGGGACCACAGGTCAAAAACTTTAGGAAGGCTGACTGCAGTGGCATGACACCTGTAAGCCTAGCTCTTTGGGAGGCCGAGTCAGAAGGATCACTTAAAGCCAGGAGTTCGAGGCCAGCCTGGGCAACATGGTAAGATCCTTCTCTACAAAAAATAGAAAAATCAGCCGGCATGGTGGTGCACACCTGTAGTCCCAGCTACTCAGGAAGCTGAGGTAGGAGGATTGCTTCAGTCCAGGAGTTTGAGGTTGCAGTGAACTATGATGATGCCACTGTACTCTGGCCCAGGTGACAGAACAAGACCCTGTCTCAAAATAAAGAAACAAAATTTTAATAGTAAAAAAAGTTCAAGAAGCACAAATCTGGTCCAACTCTCTCATTTTACAGATGGGGAGTCTGATATATAGGCTGGAGGTGGGGGGGATCTTGAACAACTTGATGGCCCAGGCAGAGTTAGAATCTAATTGCACAACCTCAGGTTATTGGCATCCCTGGAGGAAATATCCCCCAGGCTTCAGGAGGGGAGTGGGTTTGGGGTGAGCCATGCAAAGCAGCTCCTACCCAGGACAACCTGCTGCTGCTATTACACTCAAGAGAGGCAGTTCCACCCACAGTGCTCAGGGTGCCACCTGCTTGCCTCGCACAACAGAGTTGGAAGGCAGGTATGATGGAAAGGCCTGGCGTTAAACCTCTGGCCTCTCTCCAGACACCAACACATTTAAGATCTGTGGTCAGATTAGAAAACAGACAAGGATTACAATTCACAATGTCTTGGATTGGCTTGCAAGGTTGTAATGCTTCAGTTGCAGAAAAAAAGAGCAATGGAATTAGGCTTTAAAAGACATGCGTTCAATCCCCAGGTAACAGATAAAAGCTATTGTTTATTGAGCACCAACTGTATGCTGTAAACTGCTAGACTTAATTTTCATATACTATCTTATTTCACCCTTATGACAACCTTGCAAGGCAGACAGATGAGAAAACATAGTTCAAGGAAGTAAAGTTTACATTTCTTGCATGTTGTATGCAAGGTTACACAACATGCAAGTGCAGAGCAAGGATCTGTATCTGGGTCTCCTGACTCCTGGCCCAAGATTTCCCACCTCACCACGCATGTGTGCAGGCTGCTATGAAATCAAAAGGCAACTTAGTTTAGGGGGTAGGAGCACAACCTTGGAGCCTACTTATGGGAGTTCAAACCCCAGCCCCAGCGTAGATTACTGTGCAGCCTTGGGCAAGTTACTTAACTTCTCTGGATTCAATTTGCTCATTTATAAAGTGGTGATAATAATAGTACTGACTGAGTAGGGTTGTTGGGAGAATTGAGTGGTATAATCCATACAGACAGCCTCTCTGGGCACAAAACAGAGTGGAAAGGCACATGGAAGATGTCCAGCACCTTGCTTCTTGAGGTGTGGCACTTAGACCAGAAGCACTGGTACCCACTGAGAGCTTGTTAGAACTACAGCATCTTTTGAATAGCGGCAACACACTAAGAATGGTCATTACCCAGAGTAAGCACTATTTAAATGTTATTAATGATGATGAGCTGACACCCTTAGAGGGCAACTTTAGCTGGAACCTTAATTCTTTTTGCACCTCTTCTCAAATTATGTACCTTGTTCTTTCCTTGGGTTATTGCTAGTTTTAGGAGGCTTATCTGTTCACTGACTTACAATCTCATGTCATTGGCTATTCAACCAACAAGGCAGATTTCTCTAGAAGGCTTTCTGATTTTTCATATTAGCTCTCTTCATGGGGGTTATTACATTCCTTTTAGAGTTTAATATGATATATGGTATATGTGGCATTTCGAACATCAGTGGGGAACGGAGGGCTGATGCAAGCAATATTGGCACAACTTGAAAACCATTTGGAAAAAATAAAATTAAATCCCAACCTCACAAGTTATACCAAAATAGAATCCAAATGATCTAAAGATGCCAAAGTAAAAAGAGAGAGAGAGAGAGAGAAGGAAGGAAGGAAGGATGGAAGGAAGGAATCCAACAATGAAAGCATTGGATGAAAAAACCCAGCGGTCACTATGAAAAATATTTGTAAATTTGACTATTTAAACATTTTTTAATTCTGTAAGACTTCCAAAAATAATACAAAGTCAAAAGACAAATCAGAAAGAGATATTTGCAAATGACATTTACCCAGTATATGATTCAATAGGGAAATAAAAAGAACAAACAGAAATAGAAATGGTCAAAGAATTTGAATAAATAGTTCTCTCCAAAAAGATATAAATGGTCTACAAATGTATGAAACTATGCTCAATTTCTCTAAAATGCATGCAAATTTAAACTTACTCTGAAATATTTTTTCACCTATCAGATTGGCAAAGATTAAAAAGGTTATTAATTCCAGTATTGGCAAGGATGTGTGAATAAATGCACTCTCACACACTGTTGGTAGGAATGCAAACTGGTATAACCTTTTGGAAAGCAATCAGGCAACATTTATTAGAAATGTTAATATTAACACCCTTTTGATTCTGCAGTCCCGCCTCTAGGAATTTATCCAACAAAAACAGACTCACAAGTGCTCAAAAAACATGCACACAAAGAAGCTTATTGCAGTATTGTATATAAAAGCAAAAGGCTGGAAACAACCCAAATGTCCATTAACAGGAAATTATAAATAGAGTATTGCCCACCCACACAATACCATAATATACCACAGTGCCATTAACAAGCATGAGCTAATTCTCAGTGTTTAACACACAAATTTGTTTAAGAAGCATTGTAAAGTCAAGAAAGGTAAGTCATAGAGCTGCATAGATAGTACAATACTACTTTGGTAAAATAATATATGTTAACATATGCAAAGGGAAAAACCTAAAGGAATATTTACCAAACAATTAATTGTATTATATTAATTTCTGTTGAGTGAGATTCTGCAGTCCTTTCACTTTCATTCAATTTATCCATTTCTTCAACAAATATTTACTGATCACCTACCATATGGCAGGCAGCGTGCTAGATGCTGGGGATATAATGGTAAACAACACCCAAAGCCACTGGTTTCAAGGAGCTTGAATTCTATATTCCTACAACATCAGAATTCTTTACAATAAACATCACTACCTTATTAGGGAAAAAAAGATAGACATTTAAAAGAAAATTCTGTACTCTTTAGAGATTATTTTACTTCTAAGCCTTCCTTACCTCTGCCTAATCCATTGTATGGTCCCCCTGTCCCCCTGCTATCTCTGATGCAGGTGGGTATCCCTGTGAAAGGAGGAAAGGCCCCTGAACTCGCTAAGTGGGTTCTTGGCTTTGCACAGGAAAGAATTTGAGAGCAAGCCAATCAGCGACAGAAAGTTTATTGTGAGAGAGACAATAGATCCTACTCGACAGACAGAATAAGGGTCCTCTCTCAGCAGGAGGGGGACCCTTTATGGGGCAATGGTAATATTCTCACATGTTCAAAAACCCTGTTAGGAAACAGCCATACGTGACCAGCATTGTCTTGAGGTCAGGCCATAAAGGTTAATCATAAACTGCTGTCACAGAAAGGTAAGCACAGTTTATAAGACATCTGGCTTAGTAATTCATCCATCCTCGGATGGTCCCAGGCTGGTGACATGCTGGTGACTTCCTTGTTCAGGGTGGTTACGGTCTGGTAGTGGCCAAAATGGCTGCACTTGGGCTCTCTCGATCTTCCTTTTCTGCCTTATCCCTACAATATCTCCCTCCAATGTGTTTCCTCTCTTTTCCTAAAACTATCTAGACCCCACCCATTCTTTCTGCTCAACTTGTGGCCAAGCTCTCCCATGAAGCTATCAGTGGCACTCCTCAAACTGTAATACTTTCTTCTGAATTGATAACAAAAGCTAATAGACCACCCTGTTCTCCAATCATGTGGTGATATGGTTTGGATATTTGGCCCTTCCAAATTTCATGTTTAAATTCGATCCCCAGTGTTGAAGTGGGTGGGGCCTGGTGGAAGGTGTTTGGGTCATGGGGGCAGATCCCTCATGAATGGCTTGATGCCCATTCTATAATAAGCGAGTTCTCACTTTGTTAGTTCATGAGAGCGCCGGTTGTTTAAAGTAGCCTGGCACCACCTCCTCTCTCTCTTTCTTGCTCCCTCTTTCACCATGTGACATACCTGCTCTCACTTACCCTTCCTCCTGGATTGGAAGCTCCCTGAAGCCTTCACCAGAAGCAGATGCTGACACCATGCTTCTTGTACAGTCTGCAGAACCATAAGCCAAATAAAACTCTTTAAAAAATTACCCAGCCTCAGGCATTTCCTTTATAGCAGCATAAAAAGGACTGACACATGTGGGATTCCCTGGGAGCCAGAGGCTGTGTTCCTGCCACTTGACATACATAATACCTGCACTCAGAAGGTACTCAATGAATGTTGGTTGAATAAAGATTGTGTTGGCAATGGAAGTGCACCACCCAGATCGCCCTTCAAGAGAACCTGCCAGGAGAAACATAGTTGATTGAGAGCTTCCAGCTGCTATGCCTTCAGGTCCCCTGTGGTATCCTCTGGCTTCTTCCAGTCAGTGACAGAGCATGGTGGGGATATAAGAACCTGGCCATTTCTGCCAGGTGCAGGACACCTCAGCAAGCAACCTTTGCCTGGGGACTCCCCATCGGCCTGGCTGAGACGGCACTGCAATCTGAAGGTCCTCCCACCAAAACCTCCTCATTTCCCACTCCCCCTCCTCAGGTGTCCGACCTGCATCATGGTCTGAGGGCTCCCCTTCCCTTTTCTTCCACCCTTCCTCTTTATCCTTTGCAGGCATTTTTCCCAGAAAAAACAAAAACAAAAATAAAAACATCTAGGCATCTGATTCTCAGGGGACCCAAACCAACATAGGGATCAATGAAAGAAAAATGCTTGAAGAGAATTCATAAATAAGAAGACTATAGATATACTTGCATAAGAGACACATGACAAAGATGTGCTGGATCCATGCCTCACAAACTTCAATGTGCATGAGTCACCTGGGAATCCTGTTGAAATGCAGATTCTGGTTTAATAGGTCTAGGTTGGGCCCCAGATGCTGTATGTAGTTCTAAGAAGTTCCCAGGTGATACCAATGTTGCTGGTCCAAGGACCACACGTTGAGCAGTAAGGTACCAGACATTTTACACTGCCCCATTGAGTCTTTTCGCCCAGTTCACACCCTGGGAAATGGACTCCACGGACTCCATCAGCAGGCTCCAAGCCTCTGGCTTCCAGTTGAGTTTGCCAATGAGGAGCTCTGATAGGAGGTCAGAGGGCAGGAGGAGGGTGAAGTCAGAGGTTTATATTCCTCTGGGGATAGCTCCCTACTGAGCTATGTCCTTCTATTAAAGTCTATCGCTCCTGTCTGGTAACTTTGCTATTTTTTCCCTTGCAGACTTCCAGTACCTGCTCTCCCCTTTCTCTCCTTCAGGCCTGGGGTGGTAATAGCTCCTACTGTTACCAGCCCTGGAGTATTGTACCACCATCCCTTGATGCTCTTAGTAAATCCTGTGCACACTTCTGTAAATAGTTCTTTGGTAAGCGTTCCTGAGTTCCTCGGCCAAGTGTGCCATCTGTTCCCTGCCAGGATCCTGGCTGCTACAAGTATTGTCCAATGTGGGATTTTTTTTCTCTTTTCTTTTTCTTTTTCAAGACAGGGTCTCGCTCTATCGTCCAGGCTGGGGTGCAGTTGGTGTGATCACATTACAGATCACTATAACCTTGAATTCTCGAATTCCTG
>CAUYRT010074411.1:0-45143 GCA_963574885.1 Lepilemur ruficaudatus | reverse complement strand
ATTCATCCCTTTCTCCCTGCAAATCCCACTGATCTCTTTATTGTTTCCATAGTTTTGCCTTTTCCAGGATGACATGTAGTTGGAATCATACCATATTTAGCCTCTTCCGGTTGGCATCTTTTACTTAAATATACATATAATCTGCTTTCATGTCTTTTCATGGAGGATAGCTTGATAGTTCTTTTTTTTTTTTAAGTGATGAATAATATTCCATTGTACTGCATTTAATTCATCCATTCACCTACTGAAGGACATCTTGGTTGCTTTCAAGTCTTGGCAAATATGAATAAAGCTGCTATAAACATCCTTGTGCAGGTTTTTGTGTGAATGAACATAAGATTTCAACTTATTTGAGAAAAAACTAAGAAGCAGGTTGTTGGATCATATAGTAAGAGTATTCTTAGTGTCGTAAGAAACTACAGAACTGTCTTCCAAAGTGCAGGTACCATTTTGGATTCCCACCAGCAGTGAATGAGAGTTCCTACTGCTCCACATCTTGCCAGCAGCATTTAGCGTTGTCAGTATTTTGGATTTTGACCATTCTAATAAGTGTGTAGTGGAATCTCATTGTATTAATTTTCAATTCCCTAATGAAATACAATGTTGAGCATCTTTCTATATGTTTATTTGCCATTTGTATATTTTCTTTGGTGAGGTGTCTGTTCAGATCTTTTACCGATTTTTCTTACCAGCTTGTTTCCCTTCTTAATGTTGAGTTTTAAGAGTTCTTTATACATTTTGGACAACAGTGTCTTTTGCAAATATTTTCTCCCAGACTGTGGCTTGTCTTCTCATTTTCTTGACTTTGTCTTTTGCAGAGTAGAAACTTATAATTTTAATAAAGAACAACTTATCAATTTCCTTTCATGGATTATGCCTTTGGTCTTGTATCTAAAAAGTCATTGCCATATCCAAGATCATCTAGATTTTCTCCTACGTTACTTCAAGGAGTTCTATAGTTTTGAGTTTTACATTTAGGCCTATGATCCATTTTGAATCATTTTTTGTGGGTTAAAGTCTGTGTTTAGATTCATTTTTTGCACATTGAAGTCTGGTCTTTCTAGCACCAATGGTTCAAAAGACTATCTTTGCTGCATTGTATTGCCTTTGCTTTTTGTCAATGATCAATTGACTGCATTTATGTGGACCTATTTCTGGTCTCTATTCTGTTCCATTGATCTATTTGTCTATTATTTTCCTAATACTACACTGTCTTAATTACTGTAGCTTTATTTTAAGTCTTGAAGTCAGGTAGTGTCAATTCTCTGACGTTGTTCTTTAATATTGAGTTGGCTATTCTGAGCCTTTTGCCTCTCCATATAAGTTCTAGAATCAGCTTACTGATATCCATAAAATAACCTGCTCAGATCTGTAAGATCTATAGATCAAGTTGGGAAGAACTGACATCTTGACAATATTGAATCTTCCTGACCACGAACATGGATTATCTGTTTGTTTAGTTCTTCTTTTATTTTTTTCATTATAACTTCGTAGTTTTCCTCATGTAGATCTTGGCCTTATTTTGCTATATTTTACCTCAATATTTCATTTTGGAGGAGGGGCATAATGTAGATGGTAATGTGATTTAATTTTAAATTCTACTTGTTCATTGCTGGCATATAGGAAAGTGATTTACTTTTATATATTAACCTTATATCCTGCAACCTTGCTATAGTCATTTAATAGTTCTAGGAGGTTGTTTTTTTTTTAAATCAATTCCTTCAGATTTTCTACATAGATGATCATGTCATCTGTGATCAAGGACAGTTTTATTTCTTCTTTCCTAATCTTGTCTTATACTTTTTTATTTTCTTGTCTTGTCTTAATTCATTAGCTAGGTTTTCTAGTAGTGTTGAAAAGCAGTGGAGAGAAGGAACAGCCTTGCTTTGTTTCAGACCTTAGCAGGAAAGCTTTGAGTTTCTCACCATTAAGTATGAAGTTTTCTATAGATTTTTGTAGTTGTTCTTTATCAAGTTGAGGTAGTTCTCCTTTATTTCTAATTTTCTGAGAGTTTTTTTTATTATAAGTAAGAGTCGAGTTTTGTCAAATAATTTTCTGCTTGTATTGGTATGATCATATGATTTTTCTTTTTTAGATTATTGATGTGAGGGGTTATGTTAATTAGATTTTGAATGTTGAGCCAGTCTTGCATACCTGGGGTAAATCCCACTTGGTTGTGGTGTGTAATTCTTTTTATACATTGTTAGTTTTGATATAGTAATATTTTGGAAGGATTTTTGTATCTATGTTCGTAAGAGATATTGGTCTGTAGGTTTCTTTCCTTGAAATGTCTTTGTCTGGTTTTGGTATTAGCACAATGTTTGCCTCATAGAGTGAGTCAGGGGGCATTTCATCATCTTTTATCTTCTGGAAAAAATTATAGAGAATTGGTATAATTTCTTCCTTAAATATTTGGTAGAATTTACCTGTGAACCCATCTGGGCCTAGTGTTTTACGTGTTAGAAAGTCATTAATAACCGATTCAATTTCTTTAGCAGATATAGGCCTATTCGTATTATCTATTTCTTCTTATGTTAGTTTTGGCAGATTGTGTTTTTAAGGACTTGATTCATTTCATCTAGATTATCAAGTTAGTGGGTACAATACTACTTTAATAATAAAAATAATTTGAAACAACCCATATATCTATCAACATTAAAACAGATAGATAGATTGCAGTCTAGTCATTCAATGAGATACGATACAGCAATGAAAATATATGACCCACACTTGTATTTCAAAACCTTTTCTTCATATTCTACCCCCAAGAAGTCTTTTTAGATATTTTTTCCTAACAATTCCCTGGATGAAATTTTAACGCATCAAACTGTATATTTGCTCTACACATTAAGAGTAAGAATTTTCTGCACTCCAAGAACCAATTTTCACCCCTTGAGGGCAATTTCGCCTCTGTTACAAAGGCATGATTCAGTCATCAATATGGATGAATTCTAAAAACATATTTTAGGTTCAAAACAGGCAGCTCTAAACAATATGTTATTTAGGGATACAAATATATGTGGTAAAAATTAGAAAGAAAAACAAGAATGTGACAAACATAAAATTTCTTTAGTAGTTTCAGAGCAAGTAGGCAAGGGATGGGTCAGTCACTCAGAAAGTTTTCAGTTATTGGCAATATTCTCTTAAGCTGTTTGGTTAGCACATAGGTATTTTAAAAATTATTATTATTTGAAATGTGTGTATATGCTATATGCATTTTTTACATGTATTGTATATGCTACCAAATAACTACAACACAATGTGATAAGTGCAACTGTACAGATAGATTTAAGTAGATGACACAAAGGAGAACATGATCAACTGCTTGCAAGATTCAAAGAAGGATGCAAAGAAGAGGATCTGAGTGAATACATTTCTGAAGGACGCATGGGAGCTTACAGGTAGAAACAGAGAAGACTGTTTTATGTAGAGGGTTTGACACATAAAATAGCTTGACTACAAGGAATTCAGTATGCTTTGGAGCATTTAGAGTGTGGGGAAACGTGAGCTATCGACGCTTACTAAATGCAGAAAGATTAAAACTATAAACAGAAGGACATCATTTCTGTAATTTTCTTCATGATAGGCTTTATCTCATTCCTAGAGCAGAATAAAGTGGTCTGAACTTTTCTTATGAAAAACCACCAGCCCCACCTCAGAGCTTAGAGTTCTAATCCTTGGCTAAACAAGCCGCGAGTTCTGTGCTGCCATCTGCATCCACTCAGCCTTCTTCCCATTTGGCCTTGCAAATTGTTCTTTCTCAAAGTTCAAGATTTTTAATCCTTCTGGGCAAGGATTCACTAATTAAAGCCCAAACAACCTTAGAAGCAAATGAGCTTTTGGGGGGCTCTGGGCACCATTCCATGGCTCTGGATCCATTGTTTTTATTTCTTAATACTCAAAAAGACTTCTTTGTTTAATTCTGAGCTTCCATAAGTGCCTTTTTCTCACTTTGAGTCTCTTTCCTCCCCTTTGGCTCTACTTTTGCTTACCACAATCAGCCTAACAAAATCCCACCTAAAAGAAGCTTATATTTTGGAGGTCACATGATTTGGTTCTCTTTGTAAATACTCACCACATGTGCCAATCAGCTCAGTCGCCACTTATGGTTGGTTCACATGTGTAATTACCAAGACAGAAAATATAGATGCAAAGTGTATGTTCAGTGCAAAGAGCAATGCGCTGTTGATAAAAGAAAATGGGATCTGGGAAGTAACCCTTGATGTACTGCATGGGAATATTTCAAAGAAGTCATAGTTCAGGGGTAAGCCTTTTTCCCCCTCCAGCTTCTATTCTGAGAAATAAAAGTAGAGCATTAGAGAAAGAAAGAGCCTGTTTCTACACTGCCAAATTGATAACGGATCATAAATAAAATATAGGCTTTTGACACTTGTTGGCAGATTACTAACAAAAAAATAAAAGAGAGAGAAAAGAAATGTTTGAGTCAACACAGGTCTGGGACTACCTCATCTCTCTAAGGGTTAAACGCATTGCATTTTGATCGTGCCCATCTTATTTTCTTCTGTAACAAGACTTAACTTTTTTTTTAAACCTTCAATGGATAGCGTTTCTGTTCAAAGATTTTTCCGTTGTTGTAATTTAAAAATAATTGCAATACCTGTGCTTAGCAAATCAATAAGCAAAAAAAAAGTGTCCATTATGTGGATTTGTGTCTCTTTAAAAACATAAGTAGCGTGTGTTATACAAATTAACAGAGTTCAAAACATGTTGTAGTTTTGTCTTTTCTCTGCTCATGGTCAGATAAAATCAAAGCCTCCCTCATGAATTTGTTTGACCATTTTCTCTTTTTAGATCTAGGTATTAGTTGTGTCTTTGAAAGGGATTGATAGCCTTCTGTGTAACAAAATGATCTCTACCCCCCCTCCCCACTCAGAAAATCCTAAGTTTACTCTCATGCCTAGAAGGATTCCGTGGTGCGATTACCTTCTTCCTGCACTTTTGGAAGCAACTAACACTACCTGGACACACTGCCTAGACATACCAATCACCCATCAGCGCAGGTCATGAATAAGGTTAACATCTGAACTGACTTAGAATGACAGGCTTTAGTCACTTGCACATCCTATTTGAATCTTGGAAATAAAGCATGTCTCCCAAAGATCAGCTGAAGCTGGGTCAAGTTGTTGTAATGTTTAAAGTTAAAATGGTTCAAGCCCCCACCGCACAGGTGAGTGGAGAACCAGTAACAAGCCACCCCCTCCCTGATCCTCCCAATGTCTCCAGGGATTCTCAGGGGGGCTCACATTTCTTTTGGCCCCTTTTGTTCTTACAACCTCCTTCCTTTGAATCCTCACAGGGATGTCACAGGGATCTTCTCCATAGGTGTTAGCTATTACTCTCCTGCCCCACACCTTCCAGAAGGTATATACCTCTTTTTCCTTTGCTTCCCTGAAGCAGCTGTTGCAAGTAGAAGGGTTTTACTCAAGTCTCAGCAGTAAGAGAGGAAAGAGTTTACCTGATTTTCCAGTGACCACAATCCCTGGACCAGTCCTGTGAGTGCAAGCTCACTGTCCTCCCCCTCTGGGCCTCCAGTCTCTCTTGGGCCTTGAGCTGCTCTTTCAGTGCTATCCTCCCCACATCCCCGCTTCCTTCTCCTCAGCCGCTCAGTCACTAGCTCAGGCTCCCCAGACCCTCCAGACCCCCCACTACTTTGCAGAGCAGCTCAGCAACGCTCTTTGCCCAGATGCGTCATTTGGGCCATCCTTCAGAAGCTACCGCATTGAGACCCTAAGAGGACACTTTATTTAGGCATTTTTCTAAATAAAAAGTCATTTCAAGAAAGAAGCTTTCCCCCAGGGGCAGAAACAGCTGCCAGCAGTTGTGATTTTTAAAAACTACTTTTTCTTTCTATCATACTAATAATAGAAATAACTAATGTTTTTTGCCTAAAATGTTCTTTGCAACCACTGCAACTGCTTCACATCTATTATTATCATGGTGCTATGAAGTATTACTTAAACTTTCTGTGTCTCAGTTTCCTCATCTGAAAAATGGAGAATATCATAGCAACTACCCTCCAGGGCCATTGTGATGTAAAGCCATTTAAAACTGGGCCTGGCACTTAGAAAGTGTTTGGTTAAGGATAGCCACTGTCACTGTCTCCGTCAGACAAACTGATAATGGACTGGAAGCTGGGCACTGCGGGGTCTCTTGCCCCTGGTTACAGAGGAGGAAAGTGGGCAGGCCGAGATGTTATCCCAGGCTGCCTGCTTCGACGCTCATCTTCTGCTCCCCTTGGATCATGGGACTAGGGGCACTAGGGACTAGGGGCACATGGCACTAGGGACTAAACCCACATCTGTAGTTTCTGAGTTGAGGGGTCTGAATAGAGAAATCAGCAGTTAAAAGAAAATTAAAACAGCTATGGACATTTAAGAATGAAGAAATTTTACACGAAATTCTAGATATAGGACTTCTCTTTTAACAATTAAAATATTTAGCCTACATTTGGGAATGGAAACCACCAGTTAGAGCTGAGTAACTGCTGCTTTTCTGGAACGTGGCCTCCCAGTATACCACAGACTCCACCGTATTTTGCTTTGTTATTTCACCAGCCTGGATTCTGTCAACATTTGCATTTGAACCCCTTGTCCTTACTGTGGCTGACCTATGTATACATCCCACATTTATATGAGTTAAGTTTAGTCATTAACACATCTTCCCTTCATATGATTCAGCAGAAACTTCAGGAGACTCTGTTGAGCTGACTCTGGTGCCACAATGACAAAAGGCACAAAATTCCTTCCACATGGAAACTTTAACAGCTGCTTTGGAATTGCCTCTCTCCTGGCCCTGGACATTGTCAAGTAAACTGAATTGAAAGACCCTCCACAATTGCTTAGATCATTTATGCTGAAATCTCTACTGTAGAGGTTCTGAAACTTCTCTAAACATGTCTCTGGCACAGGTCTGGATATAGCTATGGCATCTGTGATCATACTCAGGACAGATTTGCTTGAGACATTGTCCTTGATCATTGCTACAGGATGCTGACTGGCCTCCCACCACCAATTCCCATGGCTTCAATTCATCCTGAATTCAACTGATGGGATAATCTGCCTCAAACATCCACCATATTCCTTCCTTCCTTCCTTCTTTCCTTCCTTCCTTCCTTCCTTCCTCCCTTCCTCCCTTCCTCCCTTCCCTTTCTTTCTTTTTTGAGACAGAGTTTCACTTTGTTGCTCTAAGTAGAGTGCAGTGGCGTTACTGTAGCTCACAGCAACTTCAGACTCCTGGGCTCAAGCAATTCATCTGCCTCATCCTCCTGAGTAGTTGGGATTACAGGAGCACACCATGATGCCCAGCTAATTTTAACATTTTTAGTAGAGATGGGGTCTTGTTCTTGCTCGGGCTGGTCTCAAACTCCTGAGCTCAAGCAATCGTCCCACCTAGGCCTCCCAAAGTGCTAGGGTTACAGGGGTGAGCCACCGCACCTGGCCAGTATGTGGCCATCCATCCTATTTCAACCCTCACCCACTCAAGACCCTGAAGAACCTCCCTATCGCTGCCTGCATCCAGTCCACCCTTATTAGTCTAGCATTTAAAGCCCTCATCAATTATGCTGTCCAGGTGGACAATCTCCAGCCTTATCTCAAATTTCTCCTTGACACAGCCCCTCTGTTCTAGATTAAAAAGTTCCTGAGCTGTCTACTTCCAGGCTTCCATCCATTTTTCACCTGCCAGTAGCCAACTCTGAATTTTCCCCCAATCTAATCACAACTTTTTTTCTCTTTCCTGTTAGTATGTGCATATGTATTAATTAATTTATTTTTTGAGACAGAGTCTCACTCTGTTGCCTTGGCTAGAGTGCCGTGGCGTCAGCCTAGCTCACAGCAACCTCAAACTCCTGGGCTCAAGCAATCCTTCTGCCTCAGCCTCCTGAGTAGCTAGGACTACAGGCACGTGCCACCATGCCTGGCTAATTTTTTCTATTTTTGGTAGAGATGGGGTCTCACTCTTGCTCAGGCTGGTCTTGAACTCCTGAGCTCAAACGATCCCCCCACCTTGGCCTCCCAGAGTGCTAGGATTACAGGCATGAGCCACCGTGCCCAGCCAATATGTGCGTATTTAATAAGTATCATGTCCTTGAAATTAATTCAATTTTTGTGCTTTATCCAAAGACTAAGAAGTTCTACAGGTGTACATCACCTGTCCTGTGCTCATAACAGACATTACTAGTCAATGGTGGCATGATCTCCCATGGGGCTTCTAAATCCTTCTCAACATTAAGCTCCAGGAAATGACCACATGTCAATTAGAGTTGGATACGGGACACCACCAATTTGCCATTCCTATTCTATATGGACATGTCATCACAGTTTTAAATGGGAAAATTCAGCAGGAGGACAAGGGCAAGAAGAGCACTTATTTACTTATTTTTCCTGTATTTCCTCCCTGAAGTTCAGTCTCTATATGTGGAAAGAGTAGGTCCTAGTAAATCACATTGTTCTTAAGATTGGTGACTTCTCCCCACCAATGATGCCCAGACCCTCCTCATAGTTTCCAAATGACTGAAGTAGGTCCAGTCCCTTCTATGTCTTGATAGTCTGAAATTAAATAAGAAAGAGCAATATTGTTTTCCCAGAGTCAGAGAAAACTCCAATGCGTCTTAATGGTTCTGACTGTTTCATATGATCATCCCTGATCCAATCCCCTTGTGTGTGTGTGTGTGTGTGTGTGTGTGTGTGTGTGTGTGTGTGTAGTGGGGGTGAGGGGAGCATGAAATGTCATAATTGGTTGGGACTGAGTCTCAGAAGCAGTAAAACTAATCAAAGTATGCACCTAAACTGTAAACACAGTTTTGCCATCTCAACATTAGCTTATTTATGCCAGCAGCGAAAAAGCCTAGAGAGCAAGTGGCAATGAAATCACCAAAGGTGTTTTCCACAGCTTGTTGAGAATTGCATATTTTTCCTTGCAAGAAGTGGTCAAAGCCTGCACGAAGTGGGAGTCAGTTGGTGCAAGGTCTGATGAATACAGTGGATGACAGAGAGTTTCCAAGTCCAGCCTCTGTAGTTTGAGCAGCGTTGTTTGTGCAACATTTGGTCCAGCGTTGTCTTGCAAGAGGATTGGCCTGTCTCTATTGACAAATCTTGGCTGCTTAATCGCGAGCATCCTCATCATTTCATCCAGCTGGTTGTAACAGACATCTGCTATTATCAATTGACCAGGTTTCATGAAGCTGTAGTGAATAATACCAACCCTGGACAACCAAACAGACACCATTATATTTTTTTAATGAATATTCGGTTTTGGACTGTGTTTTGGCACTTTATCTTTATCCAGTCATTGTGCTGAATGCTTGCAATTGTCAAAAAGAATCAATTTTTTCGTCACACATAACAAAATGGTTCACCTTTATGTTGTGACAGCAAAGAAAGGCAAGCTTTCAGATGATTTCTCTTCTGACACTCATTTAATTCATGTGGTACTCAACTACCCAGTTTCTTTACCTTCCCAGTTTGTTTCAAATAGTCCAATATTGTTGGAATAGTAAACGTCAAACCCTGCTAATTCATGCCTAGGTTGAGATGGATTCACTTCCACTACAGTTTTCAGCTCATCATTATCCACCTTGGTCTCAGGTCGCCCACGTGGCTCATTTTCAAGATTAAAATCACCAGAATGGAACTTCTCAAACCATTGATGTACTGTGCGTTCATTAGCCACATCCTTCCCAAACACTTTGTTGATATTTAGAGCTGTCTGTACTGCATTGGTTCCACAATGGAACTAATATTCAAAAATTACATGAGTTTTTGACTTATCCATGGTTTCACAAATATTGCTCAAAAAACACTTGAATCACAAGCCAAACTATGTGTTTGAAAGACTGAGGATGTACCATCATGATAAAAATAAAACAAGTGTCAAAGTGAAATGTCAGAGATATCAACTGTAAAACTTAGTACTTAAGGAAATCAGACATTTCATAGTTAATAATCTAATAGTTAAGCTTGGGAATTGCAGGCATCAAAATGACATTTAAAGCCATGAACAGGAATGGGGAAAACAAATTTTTGTATAGATGGAAGAGAGAAGCCATCCCAGGTCTGAGCCCTGCAGGCCTCCATAGCAGGAACTGGGGCAAAAATCTCCATTTGCACTGAGTGCTAACAGCTCTCCTTCCACCGACTGCACAATTAGAATAATTTTTTCCTTTAGTTTGACTTTTTGCTGAACTCCAATTTTCCTATTTGAATAAGACTTTTGTATTTCATTTTAAACTTAGCAAATGTTTTCCATGCATAGCCCCCTAAATATTGACACACCAGGAAGGTCAGCCTCCATGGAACTGCCAAAGCAAATGCTGACATAGCCAAGAACAGAACTCTGGTTTATCTTGGAAGGCAGGACCACCATGCCTTGGCTTTCAAGGCCAGAATGGCCTGCACAAGGGCAGAGAAGAACATTGGCACTGGGTGGATGATGCCACAGCCAGGCCCTGTCACTGCAGAGGCGCTTGGATGGAGCATGAAAAGGTCAGTCAGGTCAGGGGTCCTGTCCTGGGATCTCTGGGAATCTGGGTCAGCATCCCGGTGATGGGTGCCCAGACAAGCCATGGGGCTCCTCCCTTCTCATTGGCTAGCCTGATTAATCTGGCGCCTAATCGGGCCCCTTTGAAGAGGAGGGGTTGGATAAAAGAGTAGCACACCTGTTTTCACTTGACTCCAATCCTGAAATAATTCTGTGGCTCCTACAAGATTTGAAACAAATTAAATTTGAAAGGGCAGAGAGGGCAGCTTTGAATGGTTGGCTCCGTGGAGAAATGCTGGTTTTCACTCCAGGAAATGGCTTAACTGAGAGACCGTATCCCGGCCACGGTAGCTGGGGTGGCTGTCAGTGCGTAACAGTGACTCCAGCCTGGTGGGGTGGGCTCTTTGGCCCTGTTATCTCTGGCATCAAGCTTTTGCTTTCTGGACTTTGATAATGTCAGAGGAAGGTTATAATGGTACAACATGAAAGGTGGTTGTTAAGAGGGAAAGGCATACAACCTATTTAGGGAATCTGTGTTTTAAGTAAAGATACACTCTGCCATAAAGGGAGGCAGTGACAGACACGATTCTCTTTAACACATGAAAGATTATTGTTGGACAGGACCTTAGAATAATCTGGATTATTTCCTTTCAACAAATGGAAAGAATAAAGCCTGAAGGAGCTTCTGTAACAGGCAAAGCTGAATAGCTAAAGCAGGGGTTGCAGGCTGCAATCTCCCATGCTTAACTTCCTTTCCCCTCAGGACAAAGGCTGTTGTGACTTCTTTTTAACCTCTTACCTTTTATTGTTCATCACTGAGCTGAGCTTTGGGTTCAAAGGTAAGACATGGCCCCTTCCGTTATGGAGTTTACAAGTAGTACGGCTCTGTTTGGGGAGCCACCATGGAGGGGTAACCTGTTTCCGGAGGGATTTTCAGGCTATAGATGGGTGCACAGACTGTGATGCCCAACACTGTTTCCTCATCTTCTTAAACACAGAAGGCAGTTGTTACATAGGCAAATAAAGAAGACTTGGAACCTAAGATCCCCAAGTGGTCCCCACGATGAATAATAAGCATCGTCAGAAGAGTCCCAGACCTCCCTCTGCCTTCATAAGAACCTGAATCTTTCTCAGGATGCTGAGAGTGAAGAGGCAGGAGTGGAACAGGAGGAAATTCTTCCCACCTGGCCCAAAGCGCCAGGCGTTGCGCTGAGGAGAAAGAGAGTTCTGCCAAGGCTCTGGGTAGGAGCAGATCCCTCCTCCCTCCCTCCTCTGCTCACCCTTTACCCACAAACCCTTATTGAGCAACCCCCAGGTGCCAGGGACTGGGCTGCTAAGATGAAACTGGCAAGTGGGCTTCCCTCGGACTTACAGGTCTGTCACTTTGATCTTTGCTACAGACGCAGCCAGATGTGATCAGTGTGACAACCTGCCTCCTTGATCTGCTGCCAACGAGAGGTTTGACAGAGAAGTTCAGAGATATGAGGTCACTGCCTTTTATGGTATCCGTCATTAATACCTCCTTGGCAACAGTCAGAATTTTCTTGCCCGGGACCTAGGGCAGCTGATTAAGCACTCCTGCTAGCCCAGGGTCTGGTCCTGGCTGATTTTAAGGCCTCCCTTTATGCCGTCCACAGAACGAGAAGCTAGGAGACCCAATTGCAAGGCCACTTTGACCTTTGCTTCAGGATCCTTGCAGACTGAGACATTTCAATCAGGCCAAAGCACAGAGACCTCTCTAATGAGGATTTGTCAAAACCTTCTGTTTGATAAGGGGCGGATTCTGTCACTGTGTCAATTTTCCTTCTCACTGATGTTCCCATGGCCTTTGATAGCACAGATCAATCACACACACATAGGTGTGTCTTTCATGCTCCTGAGCCTCACAGGCCGGGGTCTGCCAAGCCATCATTAATATGCACCTCAGTGCAGCTGGTGGGGAAATTGATAGAAATAAAGGAGCCGAGGTTCCCTTTTATGTGAGCTCAGGAAACCCACCGTACACAAGTGTTAAAAAGGAGATTGTTCTCCAGAGAGAATGAGACCCATAGAGCAAATTGTGGCTGCCTTTTCAGTGGCCTTACAAAACTAGGACTATTTATATCTTCTTAAACATTAAGGCATCGCCTTAAACATCACCCAGCCCTGTACCTCCCATGTACCCTCTCTTCTAGTCAGACACTGTACTGGGGGGAGTTTTTTGGTTGCAAACAACAGGGGCCAATTCTGGAAATCTTAAATACAAAGGGAATTTATTGGAAGCTGGAAACTAAGTTTAGAAATAGGACAGAAACCAGTGCTGTTCTAGATACGGGCAGAGCTAACTAGCCAGCTGTGCTAAGCACTACCTCTGGAATAAATGTCCTCCACCCATTTCCCCTTCCTTTCATTTTTACACAAGGAGAGAGAGGCTGCCGGGCTCAGTTTGGCTGATATGGTGACTCCTTGGGTGATGAGGGCAGGTGTGTGCAATGGGAGAGGGGTTCTTCAAAAGATACTGGTGCTGCCACTCCCTAGAGGAACTGGCTGCAGACAACAGATAGGTCCATACCGATGCTCAGTGAGCAATGCCTCATCACTGTATTTCCTTCTTAAGTCTGCACCTTTCTGGCTAGCCTCATTCCCTTTGTCATGATGTTATCTACCTCAATAGAGTTGCTATAAGGAGTAAAAGAAGCAGCGTATGACATTTCCTAGCATAATGTCTAGCACTTAGCTGAAGGATATTATTAATTGCATTTGAATTTGAATAGACTTTCTAAGAGACCCCCCCCAACCACTTTATCTCCCCTCCTCCAATCTATCCTCCATATCACTGCCAGAGTGGGCTTTCTAAAACGCAAATCTAATCGTGCCATGCCTCTGCTCAAAAACCCCGATGGCTCCCATTGCCTGTAGAATAGTCTAAAATGATTAGCCTGATACAATACTACATAGTCACTCTTTTTTACAGTAGTATCCTGGTCAATGTTTAATAACCAGAGCTCTGGGGGAGAATGGGCAGGGAATGTATGCATGCATATTCATACATTGGTTTATTATAAATTTCACTGATGTAACAGATGTGTAGCACACTCCTTACAAATAATTTAAAGAAATACTATATTGCAAATTGCCTAAAGCCAATGGATTCCTACAAAATGCTTTTGTTAATTCTTGCTAAACTCCTATCTGTTGCAATTGATGAACAAGTGTAGTTCCAACGTGAGTTTGTATTTTCTTTTAACACGTAAGATAAAGGGAAAACACTGAAACTTCACTTGTTCATCAACGATGTGAGTCATCTTTGCTGAATCAGAAATTTGCAAATACCAGAGGAATATTTATTCAATATTTTGTGCTATTTACAATGCTATAGATATGTTTGCGTGATTAACACTTCCTCCGCCACTTTATTAAGTTTAGATGATAAGTAGAAAAAATAAATCAAGCCTGATTTGTGACATTTGCACATTTCTATGGCGTACATACTCCCACCCTGGCCAATTTCAAGCTACCAAATGACATCAGCGACTGCAGAGTCTGGAAGAGATGCAGAGTAGCACACATCATAATACATGGTATGGGCCCCATGCATTTACGATAGATATAAATAATACGGATTATAGTAAACCGTAGTTAACATAATTAGATAGTGGTAAGTGTTACATATTTATTACTTTTGTTTTTAGTAAAAAGTTTAGATCATTTGATTTTTAAAATGGCTTCTTTTAACATCCATCTTGCAAAATTCCCGAAATGTTAATGATTGGCTCTTGGAAGCCAGTGCGAGCCAGCTCCAGCACACCATCGCATTTACCTGTAGAGCCTAGCAACAGGCTTATTAATAAACACCCAGGGAATGGAGGAATGAATGCAAGGCTCTGTCTGATCCACACTGACTCTATTAGTTTCTTTTCCTGCCCACTAGCACTCTGCAGCCTCTACTCCAGGCAGCAACGTGGGAAAAGCATGCTGGTGAACATCCATTATTTTTGCCTGCCAACAGCGTTCACTTTCCTGTATCCTGGTAGTAAAACCTGTATTTTCCTTCAGGAAAGCTACCCTTCCCCTACTCTTAGTATGTGAATTTCAGATGGAGTTGCCTCACCACCTTAGTGCTGGGTGGCCATGTGACAGTGGTCTGGCCACAACAACGGGGAAGGAGATAGACTTTTGCTGTGGGGAGTACTAAGATGGTAAGTTTGAGCTGCTGGGTGCCCTGCCTGCCAGCCCTTAGGGAAAGTCCATCTGAATCTGAACCAATGGAGAGAAAACAGAGCCAAGAGGTGGAGAAAGAGGTTATGCATGATGTCATTTGAGCACCTAGATTCAACCATTGTTTTATTTCTCTGTGCCTTGGTTTTCTCATTCTGTAAAATGGGGATAATGTCAGTACTTCCTTTATGAAGTTGTTCAGGGATCACATGAAGTAAGACATGTAAATCACTTAAACCATACCTGCACTGTTTAGTTACATGAGTTGATAATCCCTTTTGTGCTTAAACTAGTGATTGGGTTTCTGTCACTTGTAACTAATAATGGTACCCAAGGAGGAAACGCAGTTCTGGTGAAATCAAACTTCAAGTCTATCCCCAGGGTGATCCTGAGTACCAGTCAGTTTGTGAGGAAAGGCATGAAATAATGTGTTGTCCCCACACTCTGTTTCTCTCCGCCCATGCTCCCTTTGTCAGAGTCCATGGTAGGATCAGTCAGACTCCTGCTACAGAACAGGCATTGAAAAAAGATTTATCCAATGAATGAATGAAAACTTCGATGCCTTTTGGTATTGGTTATTGATGGCCATCAAACAAATTATCCCAAAACTTAGTGGCTTAACAACAAACATTAATTATTTTTCACAGTTTCTGTGGACCAGGAATTTGGCAGCAATTTAGCTGGGCAGTTCTTGGCTAGAGTCTCACATGACATTGACTTAGAAGTAAGCCAGGGCTGCAGTCATCTGAAGGCTTTATTGGGGCTGGAGGGTTGGCTTCCAAGATGGCTCACTCCCACAGCAGCAAACTGGTGCTGTTGATGGGAGGCTCAGGTCCTCTCCCCTGGTCCTCTCCACAGGGCTCTTCAGTGACTCATGACATGGTGACAGTTTCCCCTAGAGCAGTGATCCAAGAGAACAAGGTAGAGGTCATCACCCAGCTTCTGAAAGTCCTGAATCAGTGTGGAGGAGACTGCACTGTCCTTTGTCACCCAGATCAACCTTGACTCACTGTGGGAGGGTACTACTCCAAGGTGTGAATACAGAAGGCAGGGAACACAGGGTACCATCTTGGAGGCTGGCTTCTACAGCCTTGCGTGACTCAAAACTCCCTTCATTGTTCTTGCCTTTGAACTGCTGCAGGAGAAGGTGAGATCATCTTTCAAGTTGCTTTAGATTTGGCATTTGTAAATTAAAGTTCCTGGTATTAGTGACTCTTTGAAACTTTGGTGCCATGACTTAAACATATTAGCTGCTTGGCCGGGCCCAGTGGCTCATGCCTGTAATCCTAGCACTCTGGGAGGCCAAGGCAGGAGGATCACTCCAGGTCAGGAGTTCAAAACATATTAGCTGCTAGAAATTCAGATATGGAAGAGCAGTTTGAGGAAGATGAAGCCAAAACCTTCTCCTTGGCCTCTACAAACACACATGATGTCACAAGTCCTTTGTTGCCTTTGAATTTTCACAATGGAAACATTCTTCCTGAGCGGAAATGAAAGTAAGCTTTGCTGAATAATCTCACAGCCTTCCCTAATCTAATCTATGTATGGGGTTAAGGCAAGTACATAATCCATAAAAGGAAGTGCAGTTCAGGAGGCTCAGTTTGCTCTTGGGAAAGTTGGCAGAATTGACATCATTTTCTTCTTGTGCGCTGTGGGTATTTCCACCTGGTGAGCACTGGCACCAATGCCTTTGCTCCGAGGCATGGCAACACTTGAACACCATGTGTGGTGTCATTGAATTGGAAGACACTCAGGTTAGAATCTTTTATCATTTTCCTGGCCTTCCCTTTACTCATAGGATTATATACCCTTTTTACTCTCTTTAATTCTGTATGCGGCCAGGGACAACATATAATTTAGTTCTGTCAGAATAAGGCAGAGCTGCAGGCTCTGGAACACTGCCCCATCTAAAACGGGTCCTCAAGTCCTGCTCATCTTCTCTTCCCTCCTATGGTGCCAGTCCCAAATTTCAGGCAAGAAAGTTCAAGGCCATGAACATTTGGAGCAAAACTAGAGTTGGGTCGTAGGTTCTGGGCATGCAATTTTATTTAACGTTATCATTTGATTTTTGCTTCTAAAGAGTTAACCTGAGATCTTACAGCCTTTTGTAACCATCACCCTTTTTTGGGTATGATCATTGATTGAATAAGCATTTATCAAGCCCCTACTGTGTGTCATCAGGTGTGAGAGGTACTGGAGATATGAAGAGCTCATGGTTTAGGGGGAGAGACGAGTAAGTCAGCTTGTTTGAAACCTGTGGTAAGTGCTGACGCCAGTGGCAGGCTTGGGGGAGGCTTCACAGAGGAGATGAGAAGCGAGCTGAGCCTTTGAAGAGAAGAATATTTCACTAAAATGAGAATGTGACGGATAGAGGGATCCCCACCACCCTCCAGCCTATCCAGAAATACCGAGATAGAACCTGGGGGCATTTGGGGACAAAGGTAACCTAGCACAGCACAGACAGTGATGAGCCAGGAAAGGCTATGTTGGGCTGCGGTGGATGGGGGCTTGAGGGCCAAAGAATTTGGATCCATGCAAGGGGCCCGGCAATTTGAGACCCTTTTTTTTAATTAGCAACATTTTTTTTTCCTCAAATAAAATCTTCCATAGATTTGCGGTATTTAACATGAAGGCAAGAGGTATCTATGAGGTAGGCTTAGGTTGCTGTCATGCAGAGAAGGGCTCAGAGACCTTTTGGCTGAGTCTCCCACCCCCATCTTCCTACTCCACAAGGAAGCCTCTACCTTATGGTATAAAGGGTAACCTACAGAGGGCCATGCTATAGAGAAGACCAAGGGACACACAGAACAGAATTTTGAGAACTGCTATGAGCAGTGGGGAGCTTTGGAGGTTTTGGTGCAGGAAAGTGAAAGTGTCGTGTGGTGTGTGTGTGTCTGGGTGATAACTGGCATTAGCATGGGAATGGCTATTTGAGAGTGAGACGAGTTAGGAGACTCTTGTGAGAGTCCAGGCAAGGCTCACGGGGGCCTGGGCAGAGGACGTCACAGAGTCTTCGTTCAGAATCCCATCTAGCTCCCCAGCTGAGTCTAGAATCCCCTTCACGACCTTCCGTCTATGTGACTGCCCAGACCTACTTGAAGACTGCCAGGGACACAGGACTCAGTACCTCCTGTTGGCTTGGTCTACCTTTAGATTTCACTCCTGTTAAAATAATTATGGCTTGGGGCGGCTTCCATCTGTTGTTTTTCTCACTGCTTGGGTTGGGGTACAATCGGTAAACCCTCTTTCAATGGCAGCCTTTGCACATCTCCCTGATTGCCTCAACATTTGTGAGGTTCTCAGCATATGTCAGGCTTTGGGCTATGTAGAAGGGATAGAAAATAAGTCCTTACCCTCAAAGAAAGCAGTGCCTCCCGAGGGCGTGAGGGGTCAAGCTCATAACAACAGCATTACTATATAGGATGGGACACCGGGTAAGGAGTAATAAATACAGTCCGATTGGTGGCTACTGGAAGGTAGGAGAAGTTACAGGGAGATTACATTTACATGTTACTATGTAAATGAGTTGAATTTAGTTTTGTGAACAGAAGGGAGAGAATGGAAAGAGGACAGAGGAGGAAGGGCACCATGGGCAGAGGTGACAGTGTGGGCGCACAGAGAGGTGTGAACGCCCAGCTGCAGGCTCCATCTCCCCCTATTTCAACCACTCAGTCCGTGACATGACTATAGTGTAGCTGCTAGGAATGTGTTCTCGGGAGTCCAGTTGCTTGGGTTCCTAACCCAACTATTCTGTGTATTAAGTTATTCAATTTTGGGAAGTTTACTTAACTTTTCTCTGACTTGGTTTCCTGGTCTGTAAAATGAGGATAGTGATATTATCTACTTTACAGGGTTGCTGTGAAAACTAAACAAGCTAATGTACACAGAGCAGTTAGAACAGTGCCTGTCACAGAGAGTGCTCCATCAGCGTTATCCTGGAGTTTTTCGGCATGCTTTGAACATTATGAATGTCAGGTTATAAATTCGACAGGAATTTCAGAAACAGATTCATCTGGATGTGGGGGCTGGCTGGATGCAGAAAGTGAGAGAGGAAGAAGTGAAATTCACCCTGGTGACCATCCCCACCCAGAAAGGCTGTGACTTTGGTGAAATCTGGTGGCCGTGTGGGGGTGAGCTGAGGGGTCGGCTCAGCAGAGATGACCTGTCTAGTCACTCCTGGTTTCCCAAGGGTCTTTTCCAAGAGTGCATTAGAACGGCCTCGGGAGCAAGTTGTTCCTCAGCTGGCAGGTGGAGTTGCTGGCACGAGGAGTGTGGATTCCAGAAGAAGCCGCAGGGAGCTGGAGCCTCTAGGGGTTGGCATGTCTTTGAAGTTAAAGCCTCTGGGCATCTATGTGCTTAGGCAGAGGCCAGAGGCCAGTGGGCTGAGCGAGATCACTGCTATCCCAAACATGGGACAGCATGCCCTTCAAGCCCAGGGGCCACCAGCCTGTTGCTCTGGCTTGGATCACTTAGGCATGGACCTCAGGAATCAAGCAGAGCCTGAATGATTTTCACTGTGGTATGGTAGAGTGAACACAGAAATAACAGCCAGAAGGCCCTGGCAAATGCGATCTGAGCTGGTTATTTAAACTCTCTGAGTCTGGGTCTTCTTTTCCTCACTTGTAAAGGAGACATAACAATTAACTCAGCCCTCCCTGCAAAGCACTGTATCCCAGAGAGTGACTATGAGGATCAAATGAGCTCATGGGAATGAAAGTCCTTTTGAAAATGGGAAACCAGGCAGTTCTGTGTTCTTGACTCTCCACCTTGACCTGCAGTACTTGCAATGCTCTTCTACATGTTACCCCCTGTTAACCTCCATATACTTCTCCTTCCTTCTTTCCTTCCTTCCTGCCTGCCTGCATTCTGTTTTTCGAGTCTCAGATTAGTTATCGCTTCCTCAAAGATTTCCCTGTCCTTAAAATTGAGTTGGATGCCTCCCTGTACTTTCATTATCACAACACTTTTTGCACTCTATTGGATTTGCTTTTAAACTGACTGTTTCAATGACAAGATATGATAAGCTTCTCAAGGGTGGGGTGTCATAATCCCCTGTAGTTATCCAAGTGCTAGAACAGTGTGGGTATGCATATTTGAATGAATGAATGAATGAATTGCTATGCAGATGTAAGTGGTCATCATAATATTGTTCAACCAACATTTCGAGTGTGACTTCCTTGTTCTGAGTTCTGTATGAGAGGCTGGGAACACAAAGACGGGCAAGAACCTTCCTTCCCCTCCCACTCACAAGGGAAAGACTGGCATGTGAGTGGGTAATCGCCACGGTGCCTCTCAGTGCGCTCACAAGAGAGGTCCAGAGGTGAGCCTCCCGAATACTTTGCGAGACACGTCTGATGTGAAGCCATGGTTCATTTTCTCTGCCTTAGGGCATGTGATACAAAAAAGGAGCTCTGTTTTCTTCTGTTGGCTGGCAGGGTTGGGTTCTGCTTGTGGGAATGAGCCGGGGTTGTGAACCATCTGTGGTGGGCAGGTGAGATGAGGGCTGACATTTCAAGAATATTCCTACCGAAACCAAACCACCTGTAACTTGGGAAAAATAACTGTATGAAATAATTGCAAGCAGCTGAGCCAGTGTTAGACGTGTCAGGATGAATACCCCTCTCGTAAATCTTCCCTATCTCCCTCCCTCCATAAAAAATGTTTACTTTCCTGTCCCTCCTCCTAAAATAGGCTCCAGGAAAAATGATGGCATTGATTTATTATTATAGAAAGAATGACAAGTTTCCATCATCCTCCCATAGACTTGCTTTTTTAATTATGAAAATCTTCTAGATCAATCTTGCTTTCCTTATGACTTTAGTGAGTTGTTCCCCCAGTGTTTCTGTGGAGGTGAAATGAGCAGGCTCTCTACTGGGAGCCAGGGGACCTTCTCTCTAAGCCCAACTATAATTAGCTCTGTGACCTTCGACAAGTCACTTAATCTCCCAAGTAGGTTCCTTATTTTCAAGTGAGGTCTTTGATTCCAGGTCTGGTGTAATCAGACCTAAATGCGAGGCCTGGGGTCATCTTTGATGTTTCATCACCTCATCATCACCCTTCCCCCACCCCACAGCCCATACAAATCTTGTTAATTTTTCATTCACAATATCTTCTGTAGGCATCAGTTTTTTATCTACCCATAATTTTAGTTTAAGATCTTACCAAGTATCAAGTCATGATTTTGAGGGTCCTGTCAGTAGTAGGTCCTTGGGTAATGGGAGAGAAATGAAGAGACAGAGCCTGGAGTAACAGTCTAAGGGATCGTTCTTGCAGAAGTGTACGTATAGGATTGACTTGAGAGCATGGAGTATCTGAATCTCTCTGAATCTCAGGAGAGCCCAAATTCAGCTCAAAGTCTTAGTCCAACCCTGGCTCTCAGGTCCTGTGGGGTAATTTATTGGCAGGAAGAAAAGGAAATAGAGACAGAAGAGAGCAGGAAAGACTAAAGCAGGGAAAGAAACTAACACATAATTCTGGGTTAGCACTTCATACTTCTTGATCCATGGAGGCTTCCCTGTTCCCTAGAAGGTGTAGATTATTGTCTTCTTTATGCACTTGGCCCACAGACACAGAGCTCTTCAGTGACAGACAGAATTCGAACCCAAGTCTTTAAGCTCAGGAGTCTTTCTGCCCAGTAGAAGAACCCATGTGTTAAACACTAGAAACTCTTCCCAGTGTTCTGGAACCCTGGGATGTTTTTCCCCAATCTTTTTTCAGGATGGTGTCAAACCGTTGTTGGCTCAAACTGACATAGTTTTATCTTTCTTTTTTTCCTGTCTAAAAAGATAAGTCTGTGATTCTGCATGGATAGGAAGGTTTATATTTCCAAGTTAATCAGGTGGTTCATCCTACTTGCTTTTGTTTTTTATCAGACCTCTCACTTCTGATATGCCAGATGTAGCCTTATACTAATTTGTGCTTAACTCTCTTAGGCCAGACAGGTACATCTGATGAACTCTACCTCCATTTTCAGATTGAAACTAAATTAGGCATTAAAATACGGTCACACACGTGAGAGCACCTGCATTTAGTCATCTTCCCATTTTCAAATGCAAGCCTAAAGTCTTGGCTCTTATCTGTATTTAAAACTGACATTGTTAAATGCATAAGCACATCTGAATTATTTATATTTAGGTTTATACAGTCTCCAGCTGCAACCGTATATTTCAATATCTTTAAATTCCACGTTGCCATCTGGACCAGATTGCTGCTAAATCAAATCAGATAAACATTACCTTTCCACTACCTCTGATTTATATCAACCATTCATTTCCAAAAGCACAGCCCTGTTAAATCCAATCTACTTTCAAAAAGCTTATGAAATTATCTCAGTTTTGAGGATTTGATAGTCTTTCTCTGAAGCTCCAGCTTTGAAAAGGCCATTTGGATAGATAGAAAAGCAGTCTGGAAACAGCAGAGCCAGGAGCACTGGATTCATTGATTATTAGGCAAATCTTCTGAGCCTGACTTCATTCAATTACTCAAGACTTTTCTCTAATCAAGTTATTGTGAGTCAGTTTATAGACCACAGAAATAGAATATGCAGGTTCTAAAGTGTTAGGATGTTCCCTATAATTTAATCTGGCACCTCCCTGAGCTGGAAGAGAGTTTCAGCCCAATATTCAAAAGGTGAATAGAGATATTGAACTTTTAGAATTGTATTTTTGTAGTCCACTTTACACGGATACTTCTTTCCCTGGAGAATATAGGTGGGGTTATATACCAAACAAATTAGAGGCAATCACGTTTCACTGGGAAAGTTCAAGTCTGAGATCTGTATTTATTGGTGCAAACAATAATGGGCTGTCATTTTGTCAATAAACACAGCCAATGCCTCAAGTAAAGCATCAGAGTGTTTTATATAGAAGGAAGGGAGGAAGGGAGCAAGAGAAAGAAGGAAGGAAAGAAAAAAGGGAGGGAGGGTGGTGGGTAGGAGGGAGGGAGGGAAAGAAATATTGAAGCACAAAGGCTACTAAAACATCAAGGTGATAGGAGCTTGAATGATATGCACACATTTCTTTTATTTATATACAGTCACCTGCAGATATTACCATTCTCTTTCTCTACCCATACAGTTCCAAGTCTGAACTTACTTAGCAAGTCTAATGACTGGAACATGAAATATTTTCCAAATGGCTCCATTGAATGGATCTGCAGTCCATCATCGTACAGTTGGAATGATGTCATAAATGGTTACATTTTAATCCTTCCTGTATTTTCTAAATGGGAATAGGGCGGGGGGAAGCTGGGAGAAAGTGGTTTGCATATGATATTCTAAGCCCGAGTAACTGAATAAAATCTTAAGTGTAGGAATGGAAAACCTGTTCTTTTTCAGTATGACTAATGCTAATTTTTCTTACACACAAAAAAAGAAATATGTCTCTCTTTAATGGTAAATTACCATTTATTGTAAATGTGCCATGTGAAGGAAGCCATAAGTCATTATTATTGACCTATTATGATTCATTCTGCTTTACCCCGAATTAAATAAAAATGTGCACTTTAGGATAATACACTTTTAGTTCAAGTGTTCTTTTACTGGACTCAAGCCTGCTGTATTTTCCAATCACACAGTGTGGAGGGCAAATCCTTGACTTACAAAGCAGATACCGTATCATAATCACTGCATTCTGTCCCAAGCACAGGAGATGGTTTTTAATCTCTTACTCAAAAATGTGTGAAATAAAAACTTTCATCTAAACTAGAGGAAAAGCCGCACCCCCAAGTATGTTAGTTTTGTGGTAGTGCTGAATAGAGGAGAAAAAGCCAAGAGAAGGGAAGGTAGATATATTCAGAGAACTTGGGGGAAAGTTATTCTGAGGAATAGAGAAATTAGAAATTAGACCTCTTAGCTGAAAGAAAAAGCAAAAGTGAACCATAAGTCCCTTAAAAAAATAATAAACCTTACTCTAGGAAAGAAAAATAAATGTAAATTGTGAACTGGAAAAGCAGAGAGAGAGAGAGAAACCTCCTTGGTTAGTTAAAGCAAAGGTTATTAAAAACATTCAAAAATATATTTCATAGTAGTTATCTCTGGATGGGGGTGATACAGGTGGTTTTATTTTCTACCTGCATTTATAAGTATTTATATCTACAATTAATAAGTATTTCTCATCTAATAAAGGATACCTATTTTAAAGGTAGTTTTACTTTTCCTAAAACAGCAAGTTTTGGTGACTCACATTTAACATGCCAATTTCCTAGGAATTTCAAATGATGTAGAAGGTACTAAGCGAGAGTCCAGTTTCTATTCCTAGGAAGAAGTGATTGACAACATGAACTTTTAAGTAACTCAGCGTTTCTGAGATGTGCTCCACATGTACAGGGAAATAGTGTCAATGCAGCTGTCTGTCCAAAGCCACAACCTTTTTGTTCCAAGGCCAGAACAGAAAGGGCTAAATACTTGAATGGGAAAGGAAAGAAGAGCAAGGCCAAGTAGCAGCTCATAGAACTTGAGATTGTGGTTACTGGGCTTGTGGTTGGTTTGATGATGGTATTTGGAGAGAGGAGAGAGAGGAGAGAGAGGAGAGAGAGGAGAGAGAGGAGAGAGAGGAGAGAGGAGAGAGAGAGAGAGGCGAGAGGCTGGGGCAACCATTCAAGAAGCACGAAGCATCTTTTGTAAATGTACAGTAAGACCTCAAACCATGTTCAAGGAAAACTGACAGCTTATTGCCGCTCCCAGAAGAACTAATACCGAGTATTATCAAGGAGGATGAAATGCTTCTGGAAGAGAGAAACAGAGGGTAAATAAAGGGCAGACCAGAAAAATTATTATAAGTATAAAAGTGTGTGGGTGCCAATTAGTAATAAATATTGTAGGAATAAAAATAGCCCTCGGCATGAAGAAGGAAGGTTACTTGGTAATTAAGGAAATTGAGAGGCTTATTGGACATCTAAAATATCGGGAAGGAAGATAATGAAAGCATAATTGCAGATAAAAATTATAAGAGTGTCAAAAATGACTGAGGAGCACTGAAGTTGCAAATGAAATGGAAATATCAAAGCTGTGCAGATAACATATTACTTCTGTCTTAATTGCTGTAGGTAAAAAGCAAAGGGAAGAAACGGTGACAGCAGAAAGTGGAGCTCATACTCATCGTTGAGAGCCACTTGCAAGAGGGCAGACCTCAAAGTGACAGCTCTGGACATGATGAAAAACAAATATTCAAAGATATTCATTCTCAACATAGTCAATTTTTTAAAACCTGGACAGTCCGAATATTCTACTTTTTCCCTCCCTGATGCTGTTAGGTTAGACCACACAAAATTACTGATACTCAACCGATATTGACTCAGCAATTTCTGCAGGCCATTTAGTAGAATGCTCAGCGTAACCACTGCTTAACATTAAGATCAATCATTTGGGGAATATTTTTTGGATTTTTAATGCAAACCATAATTTTGGAATTAAAGAAAAATAAATTGTTTCTAGCCCTAAGCTAAATTTTTCTTTAGCACATATTAATTTCTCCAAACATGGACATACGTAGGCTGTGGGCTCTTGAGGGGAAGCTTCCTGCCTTTTCTAACGTATGTCCCAGGTACACAGACACAAAAACTGTCTATCACCAAATGACTGTTACAAATAAGACCCCAAATAAAGTTTTGCTGAATTGTGAGGTGAACTATTTCTTCAAATGGGAAAAAAACAGTGAGTTTTGGAGTAGAATCTGCATCGTGTCCTAACATACATTCCTGGGTGGTAATGGTGTATAATGTTAATAGGCTTTCAATAACATTCTCCCCATATTGGAAGTTTCTTAACAATAAATAAAATAAACCACCAATACTGAGTGTCATTAAATGAGTCTAATTCTGCTTGATGGATTTTAGCAAATATTTACATTAAGGGGAACATTTCAACATCCCTCAAGGGGTTATTCTAGAGGCTAACAAGACAAGACAGTTATTTTCAGCAACAGCCAAATAATTGGTATTTGATAGAGTTGTCTGATTCGCTGATAATTAAAATTATAAATGGATCTTGTTTGGCCTGAGTGATTATGTTCATGCTCTGGTGACTCTGCCCTTTAAGTACTGGGGCATGTAATTAGACCCCTCTTTGACCTTTGAATATCATGGTGACCACATCTAGGCTGTGACATCCATGGCCTAGATAAGTGCTTAGAACCAGATGGTGTTTTTAGACAGAATTAACACAGGCTCCTATTACCATTCCTTGGCTCGTCATTGAAGACAGAGAAAATGACCTGGGAACATCATGTCTTGGACACGTTATGCTACTGTACTTTTATTCTCTGAGAAAGTTATTGATAAACAGATAACTGAAAATAAATTTTCTATAATTTCCCTTTCTCTCTTCCTTGAATTTTCTACTGCATCCTATATAATAAACTCTTATCTTAGGGTGCTGTCATGGAGATGTGTGTGTTTAACATGTGACTATCTGGATTCCTCTAGGTATTGTTAGGTTGAGCCTCATGAAACCACCGATATTCAACTGGCATTTATACCCCCCACCTATCCAAGCTGGATTCCCTGTTTGTGCCTACATTTAGAATCACGGCATTGAAAAACTTAATTCCTGGCAACAAGAGTGTGTATAGCTACTCCAATCCTTCGCTTTACAGACGAAGAAGTCAAAGTAGGCAGAGGCTAGAGGTTAAATGACATGCCAGACAACACCCAGCTGATGGCCGTCGGGGGGAGATGGCGGAGAGGGGTCAGGTCTAGAACTCAAATCTCTTGGCTCCAAATTTCTAGTTTCTTTTTTCTAAAGATGACCTCTAACTGGTGAGAGAGTGTTCTTCATTAAAATAACATAAATTGAATAATTCCTTCTATTCTCAGTCGCCCCAATATTATTCCAATACAATATTTTCAAGGCATATTCTGTGTAGCCCTAGGTTGCACATTTTATTTTCTCAGAGGTGTCACACAAGACATCTAGTGGTAGGACTCAGAATCACCTTGAGCCCCACAAATTTTATGTGAGACAGACTGAGGGCATTAAGTAGTCTGGTCGGAAGGTGGTGGTTGGGTGGCGTGGAATGGTGGAAGGGGCCCCATTTTGCTTCCAACCAGAACAGATCCACTTTCGTCTCCTTTGAGTATATGTTGGCGTCTCTCGTAATATTACATTTGAAAAAAAAAAGTTTGGAATTCACAAAACCCCATCAAACAATATAAGCACCTAGGACATCTTACGTGAAAAGGTTTACCTAACTCCGAAGTCTAACTAGTATAGCAGCTCAAACTCTACGCAATAAATATTCTCCAGGCCCCAAACGAGCAGATGGAATCGTCATTGCCCATCAGCTTTCCCCCTGGTTTTTCCTAACTATAATTGCATTCTGATTTGCAGCCACTGCTTAAGGGAGACGTTGCATCTTGCCACATTTCACTTGTAGCATTTCTTTAACCAACAGTTGTCTGATGTTTATTTTAAACAAATAAAAACTGTTTCTGTATCACATGGAATTTGAAACTTGGGCAACTTTCTTAACTGCTAGATATGTTACTACCACCCATTCTCCTGGGAAAGCATCCCCTTGTAGATTTTTTACGTAATCGGACTACACGGGAACTCAGCTGATCACGAGCCAGGAATGATCAGCATGGGCCACGCTCAGAGACTGATTTTCACCAGGTATCCAAAGGCAGGAACCAAACTGGTGTATGCACTGATGTGGCACTTTAGGAGCTACTTGGGGTTTGTAACTAGAAATCCTAAGGTTTGTACCCATTGCAAAAGTCACTGAAGGGAAGAAAAAGACAAAGGAAGCAGATATGAATTAGATGATATAAAATGACTTAAGTAGGCAGTTCTGAAAGAAAAGGATGCGCTATAATACCTCCCGTATGGCATTTGCCAATGACCTTGCTGGCTCCAGCGCTATTCTGTGTGACTAACCACCACCAATTAATGCAATTTGCTTTCTTGACATTATAACAACTAAATTGTGATACTGATGAAATTACAGTAGATCAGTCTTTGAGGCATTAATTAAAATCTTGATGAGGGCAAGTTTTCTGTCACAGAAAGACTCCAAGGTGAAAATCAAATTCCAAATGCTATGATAATGGAGTAACCAAGACCAAATCTCAAATAATGACTGGGATTATTTTAAGACAATTTAATCTGTGTGGCAAAAATTATTTGAGTGGGCATTATATTTCCTATGTTTTTCAGATCAAGTAATACTTCAAATAGTAACTGACAGAAAAGGGAAAAAACAGGACAGAAAGAAGATGACTGAAATAACAGCAACCATTTATAAAATATTTAATTATATCCCAGGCACTGTGCTAGGCTCTCTACATGCATTAACTCACTTGCTTCTCACAAAACTCTATAGCAGGTACTTTTATCATTATCTTATGTTACAGGTAAGGAAACAGAGACAAAGAGGATAGAGCAGCTTGCCCAGGGCTATACAAACAAGTGGCAGAAATGGGATTTGAATCCCAGCTCACTACACTCCAGACCAACACTGCCCAATAGAACTGCCTACAATGATGAACATTCTCTTATCTACATTGTCTAATACGGTAGCCACTGGTCACATGTGGCAATTGAACACTTGAAATGTGGCAAGTGCCACATTTATTATAATTTAATTTGCATTTAAATTGCAACTTGCTGATAGTGGTGACTGCATGGACAGCACAGCTCTAGGGACTGTATGCTTGACATTTGTGCTTTGTTGCAGAGCTTCAGCTGCTCTTCTATGGCATGTTACCTTTTCAGGAAGAGAGAGGTCAGCCCTCAGTCACACACTGGTCTTGCTAGAACAATGTTCCTTAACCTTTTTTCATTACCACTCCCCCCTACCCTCTAAGGAGCCTTTTGAACATTTTTCCCACAATCACTGTGTGATGGGTGACGTGACATATCAACTTGACTAGGCCACAAAGTGCCCAGATATTTGGTCAAACATAATTCTGGGTGTATTCAGATGAGATTAGCATTTAAATTGGAAGACTAAGTAAAGCAGATCTCCTCCCTGATGTGGGTGAGCCTCATCCTACCAGGGAAGGCCTGGATAGAACAAAAGGGCTCACCCTACCCCAGGCAGAAAAGAATTCTCCTTCCTGAAGGCCTTCAGACTGGGACTTTGGCCCTTCCTGGTTCTACTGTAGCCTGCTGGCCTTCCAGCTTGAACTGGTACATCAGCTCTGCAGACTCTTGACTTGCCAGCCTCCATAATGAGCCAATTCCTTATGCTAAATCTCTCTCTCACACATTCTCTCTCTGTTTCTATATATGTGTGTGTTTATATATATATATATGTATGAGATATTTTGCATTCGTGCTAAGTCTTCAAAATCCAGTTTGTATTTTATATTTGTATAATAGTTAAGCTCAAACTAGTCACATTTCAAGTACTCCATAGCTACACGTGGCTACTGGCTCTCATCGTATTGGACGGCACAGTTCTAAAGCATTCGTTCTCATTGGGGGCAATGTCATACACAGGGCTTAAAATTAAAATTGCTTTCAGAAGGTGGAAATCTTACTCTTTTTATGTATAAAGCACAGCTATATATACATATAGAGAGTGCACAAAAATATATGGTTTATCTGTGGCATTAAAATTTCATATATTATATATGAAATCGTGTATCTTTTTGTATGCTGTTTGTATATCTTTGCTTTATACATAGAATGAGTAAGATTCCCACCCTCCAGAGCTAATTCCAGCTTTTGCCTCGGTGTGCGTGACATCACCCTCAATGAGAATGAATGCGTTAGAACTGTGCTGTCGAATACGATGAGAGTCAATAGCCCCGTGCAGCTTTGGACTGTAATACTACATAAATATAAAATACACACTAGATCTTGAAGACTTAGTATAAGAAATGCAAAATATCTCATTAACATTTTTATGTTAATTACATGTTGAAATGATAGTATTTGGGATACATTGGTTTAATTAAATATCGTATTAAAATCAATCTATTTCTTTTTGCTTTTGCAAATGTGGCTACTAGAAAACTTATAATTGCACATGTATCTTGCATTACCTTTCTACTGGCAGTGCTGCTCTGGAGCAAGTACCTCATGCTTGGCCTGAGATACATAATCTTAGTTGGTAATAATTGGTTAATACATGGCAATAATTTCTAATGGCTCTAGTATGGATATGAACTACTTTGCCCCACAGAATTTACTTCTTGGCTTTCAAAATCTCTACAGTACCATAATTTAATAAGAAGAATCAGATTATAGTTTCCCTCTCAATGGAGTCTATAATTTCTATTTACATAGTTGGCTCTTAACTCATTGCAAATAACTTCCATGATAGTTTTAAAAATCACACAAATAAAATACAGTAAAAAAGTGAACCAAGCCTAGATAATTATTTAACTTAAGTGTATATTCCATTTTCCATTCTTCTACAAAAAAATGAATTTTAAGAAATTCATTTTATTGGTTGGCAAATTTCATTTTAGATTGGCCTCATTTCAAATTTTTTAATTGTTGCCATCTCTTTTGTATTAATATATTCCTCTCAGTTTTCCAGTGTCTGATGTTTAGCAAAAGACCCGAGTACACGAAACAGAAAGAGAAGAACAGTGAACTCTGAGCACTGTCCGTAACTTCCCACCAGGTAAACGTGCTTAGGATCATCAGACAGACGTAGGTTTGGGTTCTGTAAAGTAGTCGGAATAACAAACCAACTAAGCAACGGTTTTCTTCTGCTATGTTCTCAACACAACATAGAACACTTCTGACGCCAGATGTGTGGGATTTTTTTCCCCACACCCCAAGCAATTCTCTAGTGGATATCAACTGAGTGGCCTACAGTTTAACTCAAATCTGACAGTATCGACCTAGAGTGAGAGTCAGATCTCACGGGGTAAGGGCTCAGCACCACAAGACTGCCCCCCACTTCATATGCCAATCATAAGTCTGGGCCTCTGGAACTTTTTAGTGATCAGCTATAAAGTGTGGGTTCCCACAGTCCCCTCCTCAGGTTTGATTAATTAGCTAGAGCAGCTCACAGGACTCAGGGAAACACTTTACTTATATTTATCAGTTTACTATAAAAGATATTACAAAGAATACAGATGAACAGCCAGGTGGACGCAATGCACAGGGCCGGGGAAGGGGGAAGGAGCACTAAGCTTCCATGCTGTCTCCAGGGCACCGCCCTCCTGGCATCTCCACGTGTTCGGCAACTGGGCAGCTCTCCGAACCCCACAGTTCAGAGATTTTTATGGAGACTTCATCACATAGGCATGATCTAACATACACTCAATCTCCAGCCCTTCTCCGCTTCCTGGAGGATGAGGGGTGAGGCTGAAAGTTCCAAGCTTCTAATCATGGCTTGGTCTCCCTGGCGACCAGCCCCCATCCCAGAACCCATCAAGAGTTGCCTCATTTGAACAAAAGATGCTCCTATCACTTAGAAAATTTCAAGGAATTAGGAATACCATGTTAGGCACTAGGATAAAAGACCAAATATTAGAACAAAAGATACACCTAGCACCTCTATTGCTCAGGAAACTACAAGGGTTTTAGGAGCTTGGTGCCAGGAACCAGGGGCAGAGACAAAATATGTATTTCTTATTATATCACAATACAGAAGGTTTATATATAAAGATTTATAAGTTTCTGCAATTCTCTAATTCCTTAAACGCAAAATGCAAATAATAATAATCTCTGTCTTAAAATGATCATTGTACAAATTATATGAATAAATGCAGATAGTGTTTAGCATAATGCTAACATCATGATAAATACTCTCTGAATGTTATCTATTATTATTATTGTGAACGTTATTTCTGCTTTAACTTAATATTGGACCTCTGTAAAGGAGAAAAATCAACACCACCCTGTAGAATGTTCTGGAATGAATTATGCATTTGGGAAATGACTTGGGAGTGAGGGTAAGATAAATGTTTTCCCTTTCTATAGAGCTCAAACTCCTTTCATTCACAATTCTATACCAAGTATATTAGTTTTCTATTGCTGATTAACGTATTACCATAAACTTAACGAGCTTGGAACAACATGCATTTCTCCTGGATGTCAGAAGACCAGCAGGGTGTGGCCGGGTCATCTGCTTAGTCTCATGAGGCTGGCATCAATGTGTAGGCCAGAATGGTCTCTTATTTGGAGGCTCTGAGTAAAATCCATTTTTAAACTCATTCAGGTTGTTGGCAGAATTCTGTTCCTTGAGGTTGTAGGCCTGAGGTTCCTCTTTACTTACTGCTGTCCACTCAGGTCCACTTTCAGCTATTAAAGCTGCCTACATTCCATGCCTTGTGGCCTTGTCCACCAGCAGGTCAGCAAGGGGCATCAAATTTTTCTTGCTCTGTGAATCTCTGGCTTCCCTGACTCTGACTTCTAGACCCAGATTTAAAGGGCTCATGTAATTAGGTCAGGTCACCTGGAAAATTTTCCTATTTTAATAATAACATCTGCAAACTCCTTTCACAGCAACACTTAGTGGTTGATTGAGTAATGAGAGAAGTTGTGCATGCATGTACCAGGGCCAAGAATTCTCAGGGCCGTCATAGAACTCTGGCTACCATGCTCAACATGTTCTTTCATTTAGTGATGTTAGCATGACTCAGATAGGAAGAGAACTATGGACTGGTAATCACCATTTTCTCTTGGGACCAGGGATACTTCTAAAATAGCATCTGCTTCTCTCAGGGATATTCAGAGGTATCTGCCTAGTTCAGACACAGTGTTTTAAAGGAGGTTGGATGATTCCTCTTATGAGAACTTATCCTTAGCCTGAAGCCACAGTCATCAAGAAATAGAAATTCTTTGACATGAATTTGTTTTTCTATCAGAGGATTAGAACTCTTCTTTCTTTTGAAAACAAAGTTTTAAAAAATAAAGTGTATCAGGGTGTTTTTCTTAAACATAAAGCATACCTGAAAAATTCAGATGGGCCAATAGAAGAAAGAAAAATAATCTATAGTCCCACCACATAAACCTGGCCTTTTAAACATTTGGTGTATTTTCTTCTAATCTTTTTCCCATGTATTAAAACTATTTTTTTAAATAATCACTCTGATGCCAAATATCTCCTATATGAGTGTAATTGCAACTTACATACCATTTTACTTGCTATAGATGCCTAGGTTTTTCCCAATTTCCCATTACCCTAAGTACTGTTTCAATAAAGAGCTTTTTTTGCATATTTTGTATTTACTATTATTTTCCTAAGAATGATTTATAGAAATGAAATTTCTTAACAAAAAATAGAAGATTTCATTTCAATCCTAACTTTGTATATTTTCTGGAATGTTCTGAACAGAATTTCTCTTAGATCTTCTTTTAAAAGTTACTTCATTTTCCATTGTTGAAATTGAATTGGAGATGACATATTGATTAGTTGACTACTCATTGACTCTCTTTGCACCCAACAACATAAGGTTTAGAATTCTCTTGGGAGTTGTGGAAGAACAAGAGATGGAGCAAAGACTCCATCATCAACGTTCGGAAAAATATTTTAAAGACAGCAAAAGCAGCAAATCCTACGACTGTCAACCACAATAAAAACAAGCTAGGTTTTAAATACGAACACCTCACATATTTGACACCACAGTCTCTTTCTTTGTGACATTATCATTCACATGCTTTGTTACCTAGAGAGTTATGTGGTCCATGAAATAGGATAGCTCAATATCACTTCTGTGTAGCTGCAGCTTAAAAATACTTCTGTGTCATAAGCTGACCATGAAGAGATCATTTTAGCTCACCTACATCAAAGAGATCTCCCTTTTGTTTTGGCTGTGCCCTGGCAGACAAAGGCCATGAACTTTGGCCATGTTTGTTTTTGTTTGTTTTGTTTCTTAATTTTGGCCCTGCATAGCACTGTCAAAATAAAAGATATGCTGCAGCTGTTCTTTAGAGAGATTTATACTCATGTTGTCTCTCCCCTTCCACCAACCTCGTAGATAGGAAAAAAGCCCAAGTGGTAGAGGTTAACCAGCAAGGTGTGGCAGAATAGCACGACCTAGAGAAACAGCCAGACAGAGTTTCAAATTCCTGTTCTTCCACATACTGCCTGTGGGACCAGGGGCAAGTAATTTAATGTTTATGAGCCTTTGCTTTGTCATCCATACAATGGAAATGGTGGTGCTTACCACAGAAGTTGTAAGGTTATACTGAGATGATGTTTGTAACAAAACTGTGCAAGACTTTACCAGTCCAAAATGACGATGCTTCTTAGCTTCTACTGTAGGACTTCAGTCCCAGCACATTCAACCTCCACCCCTCACCCCCCAACTGACCAGCTCTGAATTATTTCTGGAAGTTCCAGGTTCATCTCCTGTCTACATTTTACTCATTTATCCCACAAATATTTACTGAGGTCTTAGCATATGCCAGGCATTAGAGATCAACACATGAGACAAGCAAGGTCTCTGCTTTCGTGGAGCTGGCCTTCTAGCAAGAGGGAAGGTGAGAAAACAAAGTTTATTTATGGTATGCAGTGATGAGGATGCTCAAGGAATATAAAACCGGGTTGGGGAAGAAGATGGAGAATGGGGAGTGGGGTGCCTAAGACCTCTCTGGGGATGGACAGTTGAAACTATCCACAGGCCCCTTAGCCATCTGTTTCATAACTGCTCCTGTGGATGCATTCCTGGGAGGGGGTGCCTATGAGCTGTGGTGGGAAGGCGTTGGCAGTGCAGTGTGATTACACTGGCTCCGGTTTTCCCCCTCTGACTCAGTTTAACTATATCACCTGGTTCCCAAAGTGCAGAGTCTCCCAGGTGTTGTGAATCCAGAACCCTTAGGCTCTCACCCTGCCCCTTCTGTTTCAAGATGTCCAAAGCACTCATTTGGACCCGTTCCCTCTTCTACTCCTCTTCCCTCAGACTCCAGAGTTCCCTTTCACTCTTCAAAGACAACTTATGCCCTCCTCAGGGCAAAACAAAAACTCTTGTTCTTATCAAGTCATGGAGAAGAATGCTTTGACACAGGAACACTGTGTCCACCACCCAGGCGCCCACCAGAAGAGAGCACAGTAAGTCCTCACTCACCGTCACCAACAGGTTCTTGAAAACCGCAGCTTGAAGCAAAATGACCTATAAGGAAACCGATTTGCCCCCCATCAATGTTATAACAAAATGACATTGAAGGAAAATACGGTTATTTAAGGATCTGCTGTGCATTGATTTGCTTAAAGTCACAGTGTCCAAGAACCTATGGGATGCATTGAGTGAGGACTGACCTACTGTGTTGCTTTGGGGCAGGACCCGGAGGTAAGAGCAAGAGCACTTGGGTTTGAATCTGGTTTTGCCACTTGCTGGTTTTATGACCCTGGGCACACTGGTGGCCTTATCTGTGAAAGGGCAGAGAATAAAACTCTACCTCTTGGGCTCCTCGTGAGGCTGAAATAACGTAATGCAGATGAAGTGCCTGCAACAGTGCCTGCCAAATAGCAAATGCCAGCGAGTTCTATCAGTACATGAAAGTAGAAGGCTCCAGACAGTGGATCCATCACAAGGACTCAACACGGATCCTAAATGACTGAAAAATAACGATAATAAAAAAAAGGTAAGAATCAGAGTTTGGTGGTAGAAGTCTGGGGAGGGGAGGTCGTGTGTGATGCAAATCACTGTCGTGACCAGGCCCTGTCAGGATCAGAGAACGTCTCAAGTCTTAACAACTTACAAAGGCAAGGAAAATAGTCAAAGAAAGTCCAGTTGAAAATAAGAAAGCCTGCCTCAGGGAAAACTGTAAAAATATTTTTGGCTGGGGGGCAGTTGGAAGAGTTTCCCTTAAGGAATGTTGTTTGATTTACTCCCAGTTCAAAACCACTGGGGGTGGGGTTGGGGAAAGAAATAAAAGAAAAGGCCTAGGGACCTTTCGGGGCAGTCAGCTATACTGTAATAAGTCTGGGACCAAATCCTTATCTTTAATGAAATTCATTTACTCATGTCCCAGGGAAGCTAGCAGCCTTTTGCTTAGTAATTTAATTGCTGGCTTCCTTCACTGTCTAAAGCTAGCTCTACAGGTGTAGGCATAGGATTTATTCCATGCCTTAAATGATGTTCAAGCGAGAGGTAACGCCACATCTGAATGGACTGGGCGCTAACTCCCATGGGGTCAGCCCTGGGCTTCCCGCATACAGAAACCAACCTGCTGGAGACTGCTCCAACTGGGTTCCCTCAGTAACCAGACTGCCTGAAGCTGTTTTCAAACTGTAAAACCCATAAAGTGAAATTTATTGCACTTTGCTGTATTTTACTAGAGTTAGAGGGTTCAGATAAAATTTACTGGGTAGATGTAAAACTCTGTCGATAGGAAAATGAACTGTTTTCTCAGGCACTCATATCGGGGCATTTTGATCACTATCTTGCATCCAGACCTTGCTAGAAGGCTTTCCCCCCGTTTCGTTATAACTGAGGACAGGTAAATGCAATAACTCCAGCTTTCCAGCCCTGTTGCCGAGGCTGACAGGGCTAATCTGACCTGCCACGAGAAGGCCTCAACCTATTCTGCTGCTGCTAACATTCACGGTCCAAGACTGAACAGTCTGCCATTCTTTCTGTTCTGAAGAGTAGAGTTGCAAATGGTGATAAGAAGCCCGACAGGCCGAGCAGGGTCTCTTTCAGGAAATGAAGATGGGAAGGGGGTGGGTAGGAAGTGAGGTAGTGGGGTCAAAGGCCATTTCATTGGACAGGACTTTTGAATTCTGCTGTGATGTTGCCCTTATGACCAGAATTCACCATGTCTTAAGAAAAGTACTGTGGGAAGCTGATAAAGACCAATGTCCCCCAAGATCTTACCCTCCCTCATCCTCTTCAAAATCTAACAGAAAGAGGGGACAATAAAGAGATGGGGTGGGGGGGTGGTGACAAAAAGAGAGAGAGAGGAAGGAAAGAGGAAGGCAGGAAGGCAGGAAGGAAGGAAGGAAAAATACTTTTCTAGTAAAAAGCTGGACTAAATTTCTTTTGTGTTCTACATTTCCTCAACACATCTGCTGAACACTGAACATTCTTCACTTGAAATGTGTGTGTAAGTGTGTTTCTAATGCAGTAGGCAGTGTTTCCCAAAGTGTAGAATGCTCGTGAGTGGAATGCAGAATATTTTAGCTGAGACACCTACGAATATATTTTAGTGCTCATGATTTATTTTAACATAGATCAGAAAAATGCTGGTTTCCTATAGCTGTGACCCCCCAAAAAACTATTTTAAAAAATAAAAATATTTAGTAGAAGAAGTTAATTTAAAGAAAAAATAATGATACATAACATCATAGCAATAGGTAGTAAGTGGTGCTAGAATGACTGAATTTTGGAAACTGCTACATTAAAGAAACTGTAGACATCTGGGAGAAGTGAAAGTGTGTTATCTTTGTTTTGTCTTTCATTTTTTTTCCCTCTCCCTCCATCACCACGCTTTGTGGGGCAGAGACAATGTTATGTGTTCTCTGTGCTGTTTTGTTTCTCTCTTGAGCACACGGTAAGATGACAAGTCCTTCCCCTCTCTCTCCACGGTGGGGTTGTGTGATACATTCTGGTCACTGAAATGTAGGCTGAGGACAAGTTCGCCATTTTTAGGCCCTGCACCTAAAACATGATCTTCCAAGTGTTCTCTTTCTCTCTGCCCATCTGATGGCTGATTGCAGAGGACCCAGCTGAACTCATTGCTTTCCAGGAGCTTATAGCCTCTTGGGTAAAATCAACACACCTAACGACACTGCAGGGCAGATTGAGATACATGCTGACAGGAAGTAACACAGCGGCATCGAGGGATCATGCAGGAAAAATGAAAATATAGTACAAGCAAAGGCAATAGCAGCATTTATGGAGTGTGAGCTGTGTGCCAGGAGTTGTGCTAAGCCCTTCATCTGCATTATCGCCTTTAATCCTCACTGCAACCCAGCCAAGGAAGAAAGTAAAATTTAAGAGGTAGAATGACTTGTCTGGAGTCCTCTTGTCAGAGCCAGAATTTAAATACAGGGAACTTGAAATGGAGATCAACTTGATCAGCATATGCCATCTGATTTGATTCAGAGACAAGAAATCAGAGACCAGAAAAGGTGGGCGAAGTAGAGAGAAGTCGAAGATGACACCTCAGTTTCTAGCCAACATGCTGGGGGAGAAAAGGAATATTAATGTCAACCATGATGCAGAAGACCTATTTCTTGGTGAAAACGAATATTTCCATTTATATCATGTTGAGTTTAGGGTACTGATGGGTCTCTGGTTGAAAATGTGCTTTATAAATTCCATTCTGCATGTCAGAAGGGAGGTCAAGCCCAAAGATAAGCCTAAGTCACGGGCACTCAGGAGGTAAATGTAACCAAAAAACAGGTCAAAATCATTTCGGGAAAAGGTAGAGCATGACAAGAACATGATGACTGCTTGAGGCTAATTTTTCTTTAAAGAGGTAGAAGAACAAAGAGAAGCCATTGACAGAGACACAAAGAAACTATCAAAGAACTAGAAGGGTGACTATATTCAATTCAATTCAACCCAATAGCTATTCTTTTAGTGTCCATTAAGTCTAAGGTACTAAGTCAGGTTCAATGGATGATTCTATACATAAGATTCCTAAATACTTTCCCTCTATCCAGGAAGAACATCTTTCCTCCCATTGGAAAGAGAAAAGTAGGCACAGTCAATTTCAAAGATGTTTCTACCTCTGCTGCCCTTTGAGACTGGGATATACACAGGAGACCACTTTGATCAAATGGATTAAATGAATTTAAACAAGCAACTAGGCAAATGTAAACAACTTTTCCCACTGAATTGCCCTAGTTATTTTTCCCTTTCCTTTTTTTTTTTTTTTTTTTTTTTTTTCCGGGCAGGTCAATTGTTCTGGCAGAAATATCTTTAATCCTATCTTTTTCATTGTTCCCAATCCCAGGTTAGACTTGCTTTATCACATTGAAACTAAAAAAAGGAGCAATTGTTTTTGTGGCTCTGAAGGATCATAGAACGGTGTTACAGTTAGAAGGGACCATATTGGTCCTTATGTGCAAGACTGTTTATTTTTACAGATGAAGAAAAGCTGAAGTGATTGGCTCTGATTGTCACGGTCTGAGGCAGACCTGGAATACCAGGTCCCTGCTTTCAGATTCAACCCTTTCTGTACCATATCACATTTCCCTTCTGACAATTTGCCTATAGCTGCACAGCCAGTTGCCCAGTTTCCTGCAAGTAATATTTCTAAATATTTTCCTTCTACAAATTCTGCTTATGAAAATATAGTCTAGCTGGCCAATCTTTTGGTCAAGTTAGGCCCCTTAATTTAAACCCAAATCGTGAAAAAAAACTTGGACATATGCCAACCCCCAGAGAAGCCAGGATCATACAAATGCTGCAGTATCTTTCCTTTGAACATCAGAAAATCTTTCCGGATTCATAGATTGGAGATTTGTGAGTAGGAGGATGGATACAAGAGAGAACATCATAGAAGATCAATGTTGTGTTCTTTTCGTAAGTCCTAAACCAGTGAAGTTGTAGCTTTTTTTCATATTTACCCTCAGTAATTACTTTAGCAATAGACACGATTTGTATTGATGTGGTAACAACTCATGAACATATATCATTAGAGGATGAAAGCTACATTCAATCAAGCACTGTTGAATTAAAAGGAAAATGGTTAAAGAAATTCACTCCTGGGCTAAGAGATTATATGTCAAGCTATAGCCTAAAGTGAATTTTTATAGCTGAGTTATAAACCCTTGGAAATACTGAGACACTTAACTGCAGTTGGCATCTTTACGATTAGATCAAGGGAAGCACCACCTTAGAAACCAGCAGATCTGCTCCAGCAACAGTTGCAGTTTGGGGCACTTCCCAGGAAATGTGGAAGAAAAGCTGTGCTGGAAGAGAAACTGCATGCATTTTGGACTATCCCATGAATAAAATTAGAAGAATGGGTTTAGGACTAGGACAAAGAAAAGAGGTGGGGCTGCGAGGCTGGGGATAAGGAAACCAAGGGGAAGAGGAGAGCAGAAGGGAAAATGTGAAAAGGGAGAGAAATTGGGGCCATGTGAATACCGAAATAACAATTACAGATTAGAACCTATTAAATACTATTGAATAAAATAAGAATCCATGAATTGATACTGAAACAAATTAATTGATAATAAATAGAGGGGAAGCAATGCCGATAGAATGCCAACTAACCAATTTAGAATGAATGATGGAGTTAGAAAATCAGCACTTGGCAACCGCGGTAGTAATCATTGATCCAGGTAAGAAGCAATGCACTGGCTAAAAACAGCGGGTAAAAGTTTGATGAGAAATAGGATACTTACATACCCTGAGAGTAGCTCCCTGTTCAGACACTTGTACATTACAAAGGCAGAAATGGTAGCTTTACAGTGGAGAATCTGGTGGACACAATCTTAAGGAAGAGATTAAGGTTGACTTACCAGTAATAGGACAAATAGACATTATGTGACTTCTGCTATGATACATTGAAGACACAACATCGCTTTGGTGTTATTCCTGCCCCAAATGCGTTACTTGAATTTGATCATAAGGAAATATCGGACAAGCCCGAACTGGAGGATATTCTACAATGTAATTGGCTGATACTCTTCAAAAATGTCGAGGTCATTAGAGACAAGGAAACATGGAGGAGATATTCCAGAAGAAAGGAGTCTAAAGAGCAAAGACAACTAAATGCAATGTTGATCCTGGATTAGATCCTGGATGAGAAAAATAAAATCTGCTACATAATTGAACTTGGTAAATTTGAATACGGTCTGTAGATTAGATAATGGTGCTATATCAATGCTCATTTCCTGATTATGGTAATTTTACTGTGGCTATGAAAGAGAATATCCCTCTTTTATGACGAAGTCTTTAGAGGTTAAAGGGCATCATGTGTACGACTTATTTTCAAACAGCTCAGGAAATAAATTTATGTTCATGGAGAGAGAATTTGAGAGAGAGACAGAGAGAGCATATGCCTGGTGCCTGGTAGAGAGAGACAATACAGCAAGTGTGATAAAGTCTCAGAGTAGCCTTTGGGGGAGCTCAGTGAAGAGTACATGAGAATTGTTTGTACTAGTCTTTCAATTCTTCCATATATTTAAAATTATTTTCAAAAAAAAAGTTTTAAAGAGAAAGGAGAGAGAGAAAACCATAAATGATGATTATAGAGCAAGGAAAGTGGAGACAAGCATTCAATTTAAATAAAGAGAAAGCAGCAAATACAAAAATGACAAAGCAAAGAATAAATGAGGAAAATAAATGTCAGCTCTAATAAAGAACTCTGGTTTTGTGTACTTAACAAAGTCTGTTTCAAGGCCCACAAATGTGGGGGCTCATAGATCCTGATGAGTTTAAGAATTCCCTGAGCTGGCCTGCAAAACACAACAGGCAGGCAGGTGAATTTTGTCTTGGGAGGTTTCATGACTTTCTTTAGATCTGAAAAGGTGGCCCCCTCAGATCTAAAGGACCTCCTCATGCACCTACCCCACCCCTGCCACAGAGTTTAAGAAACAGATGCCTATTTAGATGATACTATATTTACTTGTTGCTGAATCTATGAGACTTCTTAGTAGCACGTTTCTTCTTCAGACTCTCCCAGGAAGAGGAGAAAGGCTCCATCCTTTCTAGAAAAGCTTTCCTCAACCTTTGTGGAGCCACCATGTCAAGAGACATTTGGAAGTGTCTGTACCTTTAGAATTTGTCGATTGGTCTGGTCCATGCCAAAGGCAGGAAAACCAGAAGTGGTATCATGCTCAAAAGGAAAAACAACTTTCCTTGGGTTGGCAGGAAGTTATCCTTTTGAGGACAAAGCCATTGCCATAGGTCTGTTCCTGTGAACAAAGTGGCCCCAGAGAGGCTTTGGAGAAGAAGTGCCCAGGGAATGTGGGATTTTCTGTCTTTCAGCAGTTGCTGTGGCATTGTGGGCCACAGTACTACAGTAACTGCCAAGGTTAAAAAGAGAGTCATCCTTAAATAATGACCTCTGGCTCCCACCCGGAAGTCACTGAGACCTGAAGAAAGGTGATACTTTCCCCAAACCTGAATAGGGCACTATATCTGCCATGCTCAGGAGCAGGCAGCAAATGTGTCCTAAAACCTCAGGACAAGGCAGAGATTATCAATCTTCATTCAAATGCCTTCTCCCTCCCTACTCTTCTTCACTTTCTGCAAGATCCTTCTTAAGCAAATGTGAAATCTGTTGTCTCACGTAAGTATTATAGAAAATTCCGTAAGTGGGCAGCCATCAGGCTTGGCTAGACAGAGTGATAGAGTTTGGATTATTTGTCCCCTTCGATTGTCATGTTGAAATTTGGTGCCCAGTGCTGGAGGTGGGGCTGAGTGGGAGATGTTTGGGTCATTCCCTCATGAACGGCTTGATGTTATTCACTCAGTAATGGGTGGGTCCTCTTTCTATTACGGAACTGATTGCTATAATAAAAAGAGCCTGACACCACCCTCCCCTCTCTTGCTTTCTCTCTCATCATGTGATGCCTGCTCCCTTTCAGTGTCTGCCGTGATTGGAAGCTTCCTGAGACCCTTGTCTGAAGCAGGTGCTGCTGCCATGCTCGTACAGCCTGCAGAACCAGGAGCCGCATAGCACCTTTTCTTTATAAATTGCCCAGCCTCTAGAATCCCTTTATAGCAACATAAACAGACTAACACAGAGTCTCCAAACAAGTAATTGGCCCACTTTCTCTCGCTGTCTCCCATTGCTTTCCTTTCTCTTTCTGTCTTTCTCAGGCATGCACTTTCCATATGGTGGTTCTCGACGGTTCTAGGTATATATGGTTCTTAGTCAAGGTGACCACATATCACAGCTTGTCCAGGACAGACTCAGTTTAAATCCATCGTGCCAGCATGCTTATGAATAGCCTCCCTTTTCACTTTCAGGAGTGTCCTATTTTATAGGACAAAGCATTTGCTCATTCTATTCTTAATTCTCAGGATCTCAGAAGGAGAGATTAAGGTGAGCTCCATGTTAATGTGGCAAAAAGTCTCTGGCCCTGTTAGTATCACATGATCACCCCAGACCAATTACTGTCTCCCAGGGGATGCAGTTTTCTGATTGGTCACCTGGGGTCACGTGTCATCTCCAGTGCTGACAAGCCATGCCTGTGTAATTGACAGCTCCATTAGAAGCAGAGCTGGATGGAGCTCTGGAAAAGCCAAAATAAAATTAATATATGATCATTATGCAATACATTCTTGAGGTTCTACTCATATTTCATATAACTAGTTGGCTGACTTTTATTGCCTCTAATTGCTGTTTTTCGCTTGATCATAGCCAAAAAGGCAGAAAAGCAATCTAATTGTTATTCTTCACCCCAACTGAGCTGCAAACTCTCAGAAATCAAACCTTAGTTATAGATACAGATTTATGTGCTGTAGCTAGAGCTAGAGCTGTATAGGTCCCCATCACATGTAGAAGACACTGATGCTTAGAGGAAATGCTCTCCAAATGTCTTTAAAATGAATTAAACTTTAAAAATAAAAACTGAAACCAGTGTGCAGGTTGCAAAATTATTTTCATATATACTGTCTAGTTTATTTCTCACAGTAATTTCATGAAACAATATTCCTTTCATCCCTTTATTGCAATTGTAGAAACTGAAGCATAAGATTACATACCTTTTTTACTAAAATACTGTAACTCAAATTCCCATTTTATGATTTTAAATTCCATGGTTTTTCTCCTAAATCTAAGAAACTGAGTGCTGTTTTATGTTTCCCATTTATTTTCCTTTTGTGCCCTGCTATAATACATGATCATTGTAAAAAAATAAGGAGGGGGTGGAAAGAGAAGAGGACATAGGAAACCATAAAGAAAATTAAAAGATCCATATTCTCATTACTCAGAGATAATCAATGCTAAGACTGTATTGTATTTTATTCTAGCCTTTTCTTTATGGGTGTGAAACATGTTATAGATTGGATTGTGTCCCTCCCCTCCCCAATTCATATGTTGAAGTCCCAAAACCCCAGTGTGACTGTACTTGGACATAGGGCTTAAGGAGGTAATTAAGACTAAACAAGGTCATAATCCAATAGGACCGATGTCCTTATAAGAAGAGGAGAGAGGAGACACTGGGCGTGTGGTGTACACAGAGGGAAGGCCACGTGAGGACACAGGGAGAAGGCAGCTATCTGCAAGCCAGGAAGAGAGGCCTCATCAAAACCATTGCTACTGGCACCTCAATCTTGGACTTGCAACCTTCGGAACTATAAGAAAGTAAAAGTTCTGTTGTTTAAGCCACCGGTCTGTGACACTCTATTATGGCAGACCAAGTGGACTAATACAGAGCAGATATTTTAAACAAAATTAGGATCATACTATATATACCACTTTGTATCCTTCCTTTTTCATTCATTGAAATTTTTCCAAAAAGTTAAATATTTTTTGAAATTTGAGTTTTGAAATGGATGCATAATATTTCATCATACAGATATGTCCTTATGCTATTGTAAAATATATATTTGGTCTTCATTCCTGTTTCCTGACATTCAGCTCCTAAAACCCTTGGAATCTCTGAATGATAAAAGTGTCCTTTATATGCTAATGAATGACTGGTAGCTGGGGCCCCTAGATAGCTTCAGGATGGGGCTGGTTACTAGGAAGACCAAGACAGGATTAAAGGGTTGAGACTTTCAGCCTCATTCCCAACCTCCAACCTCCCAAGAGAGGGAGAGGGGCTGAAGGTTAAGTTTATCACCAGAGCCCAATGATGTAATCAATCACGCCTAGTAACGAAGTCTCCATAAAAACCCAAAAGGACTAGGATCAGGGAGCTGTCCGGAGGGTGTTGTCCTAGATCCGGCATGGAAGTTTCATGCCCCTTCTTACATGCCTTGCCCTATGCATCTCTTCCGTCTGGCTGTTATATCCTTTATTACAAATGGTTAAACATAAAGTATTTCCTTGAGTTCTGTGAGACACTCTAGCAAATTAATCAGAGGGCTTCATGGGAATGCCTAATTTATAGCCAGTCAGTGAGAAGTATAGGTGACAGACAACTAGCATCTGAAGTAGGGGACAGCCTGGTGGGACTGAACTCTCAACGTGCAGGATCTGATTCTAACTCCAGGTAGACAGTGTCAGAATTGAATTGAATTAGAGACACCCAGCTGGTATTTGCTGGAGAATTGGTTGGTATGTGGGGAAATCACACACACACACACACACACACACACACACACACACACACACACACACACACACCCACCCACCCCTGTTATCAGAATTGCTTGTTTGGTGTGAGAGTGAGTAGGAAAAACATTTTGGTTTTTCCTATCTTGAAATAGCCCTGGATTATTTAACCAGTCCTCTGGTGGATATTTGAAGATCATTCAACTTTCTAGTATAAAAAATATTATAATAAATGTATAACAAAAATTATTATAAATTATTATTGGCCTATATTTCTAATATTTTATTTGTAGTACAGTTTTTTTTTTGAGACAGAGTCTCACTGTGTTGCCCGGGCTACACAGCCTGTGGCGTCAGCCTAGCTCACAGCAACCTCAAACTCCTAGGCTCAAGCGATCCTTCTGCCTCA